>JAOEHX010012040.1:0-47428 GCA_025448015.1 Bolborhynchus lineola
AGTTCTTTATCCACCAAGTGGTCCACCTATCAAATTGATGTCTCTCCAACTTAGAGACAAGGATGTCACGTGAGACAGTGTCAGACGCTTTGCACAAGTCCAGGTAGATGACATCAACTGCTCTACCCTTGTCCTTCGGTTCCATAGCCCCATCATAGAAGGCCACCAGATGGGTCTGGCAGGATTTCCCCTTAGTGAATCCACGCTGGATGTCAGTACTTTAGCTATAGTTTGCTCTCTTTTTGGCAAAGAGATGGATTAAATCAGCCCTTCAGTATCTTTTCCATCCTGTTTTCTTTCAGCTCAGATGAAAGAACTAGCTTATTTACTATTCCTATGTGGGAGTTCTAATTAATTTAGAAATAAGAAACAAAGTATAGAGGTTTTAGATCAAGATGATCAGTAAAATGTAACAGGTATGTAAAGTGTAGCAAGCTGTAATTTTATTTTACGGTTGTAATTATACACAGCATATAAACCATGATCAATGTGAATTCTGAACTTAGGAAGATGGTTTTGACATGTCAGTACTAACTAGAGAAGAGCATGAGATTCTGTAATTAATAATGAAATTCTGTATGAAAAAAGTACACTATGAATATGCCCAATAACAGTTTTGCATGGCTTTTCCATGAGTAATCAATACAATTCTTCTCAAACCCCATGACACCATCTAAGTATAAGCCAGATTCTGCTGTCCTTACTATCACTGTTTAGAACCCCATTTACTCTATGCTATAAATACTATGAACACCAAATGACTCCCAGTTAATATGAGCAAAGACAGCTGGATATATACTGTGGAATCTTACCCTGGTTCTTTTGAAGAAACAGTTGCCTCTTATTAAATCAGTGATTTACAGATAGCTAAATCTGAATTTGCGTACCTGAAAGTTAGCAATGATTCTCTTTCAAGAGAGAGACAGTAAGTGAAATCACTCCACTATACTCAGCTGAGGTAGAGTTGTACCCTTTAAGCACCTGCCCTCTGGTAGTCTCTGCTATCAAAGTAAGTCGGAAAGTTCAAGTCCCATTTTAGGCAACAATGATTCTACTGAGAAAGTAAAATTCCAGAGGAATATGATTTTCTTGAGAAAACCCTGGCTCTAACATTGGGAGTTTTATTCTGAGTGTCAACCGTGAGAGTGTAAATGGAGGAAAGACTGTTTAATGTCACTTAATTCACAACTAGCATGCCGGCTCTAAACTATTACATAATTAATAGCATATACATTGACATCATTCAGCTATAGGGTCAACGCATACTGAGGTTAGTTTATTCTGTTCTGCAGATGGTAAAGCTATGGATATTGCTGTAATATATCCAAGCAGAATGAACTTTTTAAAAGAAATCCTCAATATTATCACTGTGTCAATAAAAATGGTAAAAGAAGTATCTGAAAGGAATAGTAAAAGCTTCTGAGTTACTGTTGCCAAGTATGAACTCAGAAAAATACTGTGAATCTAATATGAAATGCACATTCAGAGCCATACCAGCAATAATATACAATTTAAAAAATTCTGGGTCCCTTACTCCTTCACTTACACATTTAAAGTCTTTCCCTTGCCAATGAGAATTACTATGATTTTATTTAGCTTGAACTTCAGCTAATTCACACCATCCATGTAATTTTTTGCATATGTCAAGGACTGTAAAGGACAGAAATTTATATATATGAGACTAATAAAAAGGTGAAAAAATTATTATATTTTTATATTATTAATGTTTCCAGCAGAATGGTTATTTTATTTCTTTTCCTTTATGTTTTGATAGGCCTGTCTGTCTGCCTATCTGTTTTTCACAGGCCTATCTACCCATTCTCTGGGAAGGTGCTTTGTATGAAAATGGTAGCCATAAGTTTAGGTAGGTAAACTGTTAAATAATGTCACCACAAGGTAAGCGACAGATTGGCAATCTGCAAAGCTGTGCATACCAGCATATACTGGGCTAGAAAACAATTGGACTTGAATATCCAGGTGAAGGGAGCAAAGAGAGAGAATCATCCCTTGGTCATTTCTGTAAGGCTCTACTGTCACTCAGGTAACTGCATAGATAATGGTACCAACAATCATTGACAGCTGTGAAAAATTCAGCTCGGACTCTTTACTTTCTTTTCAAGAATGACACTGCAAACTACATGTTACATTTTACTTTTCATCACTAAAGTACCTTGCTGCAACAGGAGAAACAAAAATTCTTAGTTGAAGTAGTCTCTTTTAACTTGTCTGTTTTCTGACTTCACTTTCAAACACTTACCAATTGCCACAAAAAAAAAGTTTTTTTCTTATTCTTTACAGAAGCTTGATTTTATTTATATTTAGGAGATTTAGGAGCCTAGTAGCTCTTTTTATGGTGGACTTTGCTCTGAGCTGTTTATACATCAGACAAAGTGAGTTTCTGAAATCTATTTCTGATTTTGTATAGATTTAGGAGTGATTATTCAAAACTCTATACTTTGCCTCCATGTAAATTTAACTGAGTGGAAAAATGTTTCAGTTTGTCTCCATAAAATCAACCGTATTATCTGGTATCTTCAAAAATTAATTTCTTCCTTTGAACGACACAGACAATAAGATTTCTTGGCTTCCGGGTGTAAGGACAAAGTCTTCTTTTAGCATCTATCCATGGCTTAGTGGTGAATTTCTGGAGTCCAATGCAAATTTTTTCATTGAAGGATGATTCACAGACAAATGGTGGATGTGAACATCTTTACCATGAGAAACCTCATTTTGTCGTAGCTCATCACAACAAGCTTTTCTGAGATGAAAATGTAGCAAAATAGATGCCTAAACAAAACCAGGGAGCAGTCATCTAGTTCTTTTTGTGAGAGCTCTCAATCTTCCTGTCAGCCTAATCTTCTGAGAAGAGTTCTTTCCCCTAGAATAATTATAATCAATAATCTTATATGCTAGCGATATAACTTCTGCACCATTGTTTACCTGTCTGCCTTTGGGACTGGAACCATATTGAGCTTAGACTGCTGAAGTTTTGTAAAATGTCATTATTTGACAGTTTAGCCATCTGCCCTCATCCAGATGCTACCATTATCTTAGACTGATCTGTCACTGAATGAATGCAAAAGGCACGGCAGTGTCTGGAACCCATTTCCTGTGGAGCGGTGTACACTAGTGTTTGCTTGCTCAGCCTTTTCCTCTGAAATGTTGTGAATATTCATTGCTCTTCTGAATATTTTATCTAAAATACTATATCAAACTTTTTTTTTTTTTTTCATTCATGTGGGAGTTAGCAACTTCTGAGAAAATAATTCTAGTTTTCCTTTAGAAATGTGCTATCCTGTCTCACTCGCATGAATGCCATGCTTTGGATCCCTTCCCTAACTATAAGAAAATATCAGTGGCTATTGTACAGAAGATCAAGGGATCTAGAGAAGATGAGTGCTTTTGGCAGTATTTCAGAGCTTTTCTTCTTTCTTAAACATCCTCAGTTTTTATCTAGCCATAAGAACATTATCAGCTCCTTTGGGACATTTTTTCACTAAAGTGGGATGCTAGGTTATGTATTTCTTTGAAACATTTAAGGATTGTATGTTTCTTTCTTTCATATACTGGGTATACATTGCAGTCCTGGGTAATTTCCAGAAAGAAAGTAAAACCAAAACTGTACATAAGCATTTAATCTAAAAAAAAAGAAAAAAAAAAAAAAAAAAAAAAAGCAACACTTAAAAAGAAAAAGAGGTCAACTAGGTATTTGATCAAAATTATTGATGGAAAAAGAATCAGACTTAAGATGTAACAGAGGCCTTTTGATAGACACAAAAACATAGCTGTAAAGGGGGTAAAGGACGGAGGAACTAATTTATTTTCTCTGTTCAGACTGAGTTTCTTAATACATAGCAGTATTCTGCAGTTTATGTTGAGGGTCACAGAGGCTATAAGTAAAAGGTATATTTAGGATTTAAGCTTATATGTCAGTAAGTAATTGCCTTAGAAATGTGGCTTGCAGGGGAAGAAGATACAACTAATGGTCTTGGGGAAAAAAAAAACAACCAACCTACTACTGTAATCATGAATATAGAGGAACGAATAAATCTCATTTTCATGTACTGTATTTAACTGGTGTTATTTTTCACCAGTGGGGGAGAGGCTCAAATTGTTGTAGAGGCTGATGGGATCATCTCTAAGCCTAGGTATCATGGTTTAACCCCAGCTGGTAACTAAGTACTGAAACAGCTGCTTGCTCACTCCCCACCCCACCCACCGCTGGTGGATTAAGGGGAACAGTTGTAAAAAGGTAAAATCCATGGGTTAAGATAAGAACAGTTTAATAATTGAAATAAAGTCAAATATAATTTCAATAAGAAAAGGTAAAAGAGACGGAGGAATCAAACCTGAGAAAGACAGGTGATGCACAATACAATTGCTCACCACTCACTGACCAGTACCCAGACAGACATAAGTGGCACTCTTTTCCTTCCAGGTAACTCTCCCCAGTTTATATACTGGGCATGATGTGCTGTGTTATGGAATACCCCTTTGGTTAGTTTGGATAAGGTGTGCTGTCTCTGCTTCCTCCTTGCTTCCTGTGCCCCCTCTCTCTGGCAGAGCATGAAACTGAAAAGTCCTTGACCAGAGTAAGTGCTACTTAGCAACAGCTAAGAGCATCAGTGTATTATCAGAATTGTTCTCAAACTAAAGCCAAAACACAGCACTTCACCAGCTACTAGGAAGAAAATCAGCTCTATCCCAGAAGAAACCAGGATATCTAATTCTTAAGTAGTCCTCAGCACTGTAGTGCGTGCCTCCCAAATATTCAGAAACAAAAATAATAGCTAAGATTTTTTTCTGCCATCTAAGATTTTAGAAGTGCAAACTTAAGTATTATAAAAGGAGTTCTATGTGTCTGACCAGGTGCCACTAATGCTTGCAAAAACTATTGTATCCTGTCCTCCAGAAATCAATGAATTCTGTTTATTTCCCATGAAAAAAAGAACAGAAGAACCACCAGTGGATATGGAGAAAAATGAGGAACTGCTGGCTGAGGAAAAAGAAGGATTAAAGTACATTTTACCAGCTGCAAAATTAATTGAGATATACAGAGAGTAAGAGTTCACATGGTCAGTTTTAATCTGTGGTCATTTTTTTTTTATCTTAGCAATAGAAGAAGATAATAAAAATAAGGTAACTGTATTAGACAGAGTAAGTTATCACTAGAGGAAGAGGTACACTGAATACGACCTTCAAGTAAATAAATCAAAATTATATTTATTTTTTCCTGTATCTCTAGTAAAGCATTGCGCTAACATAATGGTGCACTAAAAAAGAGAAGTTTTAGTCATGGACATGTTGGCTGGCAAGTTGCCCACATGGAAATAAATGATGGTCCTACCCTGCTCTATTTCTGCAGTTGTTTCTTAGAAAACTGAAATATAGCTAATTTTCAGAATCTTCTACCCTGATATGTTTTATTCATATTTAATAAATTAATTGCTTTATTGTTCCCTAGTATATATTTTCCTTGAGACAAATCTGAGAAGCATAAAACAAAAGGTTTCTGGTATTTGGAATGAGCATAAACTGAAATAGAGTGAGTCTTTGTCCTTTTCCTTTCTTTTAATATCTCCCCATACTTCTTTCTTGCACTTCATACCTTTACTGTTTACATAAATATCATGATGACTGTGTTGTATGTTGCATAATGTTCACCCCTGGCTTACAGCCTATCTCTCAGCCTGTAGGTCTGAAGGGAAAGAAAGTGAAAAGTAAAAATAGAAAAATGGATCGTCAGTCTCAAATTTGTATCACCACATATTTGACACTAATTCTAAAAATGACTCTCATGTCCTTTTATTGAGTAGAAATGTGATATACATGCATGTAAAATTATATATGCTGGCTTAATTGTAGTTTTAGGGTGAGCTTGAAGAAAAGGAAACTGTAGCTTGATAGGGAAAAAAAGGAAACAGCAGCTGCCACAGACTGCGCAGACTGCACAGGCTACACCACACACTGCCAGGGCTGTAGAACACCACTGAATTGGAACAGACCTGAAAAACTAAATCAGCAAGAGCAAAGCTCTTCCTTAGGCACTTTCTTTTTGGCCAGCAGACCAAGTAAATAGAAGACACTTAAGGTTTCTGTAAGGTCTCTGCTGATCCTCTACTTGTCCATGGACAGCAGCTATGCCTGGGTGCTTTCCTCCACAGCAAACTTTGACTTCCATTGGGTAATCCTCAGCATGAAGAACTGAAGGTCCAGAGGCATTTTTGACTTAGGTCACCTGTTTTGCACTGGGTTACTTGTTTGGCTATAGCAGCTTTTGGTTTAAAATACTCCTTTTCCATATAGCACTCTCACTTTTTTTACCTCTGTATGTGAAATACTTGTTTTAAAGAACTGACTGCCTGACTTACATAGCAGGTGTCAGAGATGCAACAGAAAGACAGACATGAGGAGTAGGCAGAAGTTGAGGATACTGCTGAGCTTCTTTGTACGGGACAGTACTGATGTCTTTGCTTTGTTATACAGTGAATATCAGGCTCCATAAGCCTCGTTGCATAAATGAGTTGTAAGATGCTTGTGAGAAAAAATGCAGCTGGAAAGCAGCACAGAGGAGGAAGAAAAAGAAATTTAACTCTCAAGCGGTGCAAAAATAACTGTGATGTATGGATAAAGTTTAATGTTAAAAACCTCTGTTAAAAACTTTCCCTGAAGCACATTTTCATGATACTGACAATCAAGAGAAGCTTGTTAATTATGAGTGACCATGTTAGGCAGAGTTTTTAAGTGATGTTGCTATTTTGTGACAAAGCATACCATTTCTAGCTGTAAAAATTTCCTCAAGCTTTAGGTCAGGAACCCTCTGCTGTGTTCCCATCTTTTCCCTCTCCACATTTCATCGCTCACCATCCTGTCCTTCACTGCTTCCTACTAGCATCAGCAGTGCCATCAGCAGGCTTCCCATAGTAATATGTGGGTTTATTCTTGTCCAGTTTTTTATTTATTTACTTCATTGTATTGGCTAGATCTGGTGGTGGGCTTTTTTCTGTATTGTGACCTCTTTACCTAACACTTCATATGTTGAACCCCTTTCATACCTTGTCCCAAATTAAGACTCAGTTGTCACTGTCCTTAGGTGACCTTCAGTTCCCAGCTATAGACATAAGATTTACCATTGATTCTAGGCAGTCCCTCAGAGCTGCAGATTTTTGAGGTCATATCTTTGCAATTTTTCAGCTGAAGTATCCCCATCTCAAAGGCTTCAATTTGTTTCTATTGAACAAAACATTAGATTGGGGATCTGGGGTGAAGTGAACAGATATTGGATTAATATCACAAACCGATGGTTTCTAACACTCAGGGAAAGCATAGCCATAGTAGCCCAAACTCACTTTGAAATCTTATTGATAGTAAAGCAGTGGCTCCATTTAATGAAGAATTAATTGTGTAAAGAGGACAGAGTTTTACAAATAGCACTGAGGAGATACAGAGCTCAATGCATTAAGTAAGCTATATTTTTTCTTGTGTACAATCGGGAGTATGTGCCCTCCTATAGCAAGCTGGTTTTATTAAAGACTAGGGGAAAGTTTTCTTAACTTTTTCTTTAAATTATAAGGTGTCTTTGTCCAAGAAAAAAAAAAAAAAAATCTTCCTCTTGGTTGTGAAGTTCCAAATACATGAGTAGAAATACACAGATAAAATTGGGTGCAAAAATTCAAAACGTGTTGTTTAAAATGCAGCGCAACTTCCCATCTCTAATGCCCGTTCTTGCTATAGAAAATGGGCATATTTACAAGGTGGAGGGGAAGAGGATCCCTTGAAGTTATTTCCTCACTTTTCACATTTTCAGCTCTGATAAGGACTAGTAAAACAGCCGCCGATTTCTTTCCTTTAAGTCAGTGCAACAGCCCTCCTGGGGGTCCATTACACAGCTGACAATGGCTGGAGCCTCTGAATAGTTCAGAGCTTCTCTGAAAACCTTTTTTTTCCTGGCAAATTCTTCTTCCCTGCATTATGAAGACAAATATGAACCTGATACATTATCTCTGTTTTTTCAGGCAGAGTTGTTTCCCCTAAGTGTTTTCTACTCAATTTATTTCCCCTTTTTGCTGCCTCAATGATAAGAAAAAGAAATCTGTTGAACTAAAAAAACTGCAGGAATTGCTGATTTGGACTACTAGATGTAGTAGGGATCTTCTGTAGTTCCTAGGCTGCACAAAACTCTGATTCTTCAGACTAGTTTCTAGAGTCATTCAATGCTAACCATTTAGCAAAATATTCATTTTGCAAATGCTGTTTTCTCAGGCAAAGACATGTTTGAAAGCCAACACTTTTTGTCTCTGGTCTTTACAGATTTTCTTTAAGAGCATGATTCTCTCCTGTTCTGGGGGAAAGCCATACTGCATGACAAAGTTCTATCCATGATCTGTGCCTTGGCAAATACAATTAACCTTCTTTGAGAGGTGAAAATTGCCTTCTATCTCCTCTTGGATTTGGCTAAATTGTTTGAACTTGTGACAAAACAACCCCTTTCCTCCTTGTAATTTGTAAAATGGACTTTAACCCCCATCCTACTTTTGGGCAAATATATTGTGGGAAAAATAGCACAATTATATTTTTTAGTGTCATTTTCCACTGACCACTATGGCCCATCTAACTACATTCTTCTGTCCTTAGCTGAGAAGGAGGGGAAGACCTCAGTATATTCTGGCATTTGGCAAGCTGCCTACTGTTCAGCACATTTCAGTTCAATTGCTGCTTTCTCTTACTTTCTGAATAAAGTCCTCTTAAACAAGTCTTGCTTGAACACACTGTAGCTGGCCCTAGGTGCCACTTCTAAGCCCTAATGACTACTTTAGGGGGATTGATACATTAAAGGATACTCTAAGTCACTCCATAAATGCACTAGTGAGTTAAGAAGTCTTGAAACATGCCTAGCTGGAATGGTGAATTGGTCTGAAAACATCTTATTCTGTGTTTTAGGTCAGGGCTTTTCTGATTTCAAGGGATGAAAGGTGAAAGAAAAAAAAAAGTATTTAGCATTTCTGGAACCACTTTGGAAAAAAACATAGGCTGTGTCTTTTAACACTTGCAAAGTGAAATCATTGCACATGACTGTACCTCATAGAGCAGGAGCTTGCAGTTTATTTGGCTGCTGCTGTTTCTTGTGTCACACTGTTCTCTGCTCCAGATGCTTCTTCTGGTATTTGCATAATGTTAGTGAACACTGCTCTTACGTCTCTGTGTTACAGCTCTGTCTTTGCTCACCTGTGAGAGGATCTTTCACTTAGTGATGTGTGTTTCAGTGTGTGACATATGATTATATACTGAGAAACAGAGGAAAGGGGTGCCATAGCCTTTTGGAAATGCTTTTTCAATAAAACACTGGATTTTAGTTAGAACTTTGTGTTTGTGATTTTATTGTTATAAGTTTGTGTTTATGTTTGGGTTTGTTGTTCCTTTTTCCATTTTGTTGTTGTTTTCTCATTATGCCACATTTATGTTCCTTGCTAAATTATGAAGTAAGAAAGTGGTCCCTGTAAAAGGCAAGAATGATCTGGAATACTTTTTAGCAATTCCAGAAAGACCTGTTGGATACATGGGCATGAATTTCAGAGGCATGAAAGCAAAATCAAGTTTTATGACTCATATATCAGTTCTTCTCTGAAAACATTCATTTATTTTCTCACAAAGCAAATAACTTATTTTTCAGTTGAAAAATTTCATTGAAAAAAAGGCATGCAGAATTTTACTAGTCAGAGTTATATTTTCTTTGCAGGGCATGTTACATTAACATGCCTCCTATGGTTTCTGAATACTATGTTAAGCACTTTTAGAAATACAGATTTTTATTAAGGGGTATCTTGGAGTGTAGTTTGTGGAATTAAAAACTTGGTCCACTATAGAAAAAACTGGTATTACTAAAGTAAACTGACTATATCTGAGCATGAATACACATTTTGCCTTGTGTCCATGACTCTCAGAGAAGCCACACCCATGCAGAAATTTTTGATATTGAGAGGTGCAATGGGTATTTGCTTTAAGAAAAAGTGAATGCCACCACACAGATTCTAAATTTAAGAAAACACATATGCTATTTTGTACTTTAGCAGAATTGCCCCAGATAATGATGCACAGCAGGACCCATCAATAAACAAGGCATATTGCTTTTCACTTTCTGACAGTTTATCATATAGTGGGGCCTCTTCAGCAAGCATTACCTCCTCCTCTGGTGACATTCCAAAATCTTTGCCCTCTGGCCAGTCCATGGTGACTTCTAGAATCCCTGGACGACTGGGATTTCCTGTTTCAGCTCATTGTGTAATTACTGCAGCTCACTTACTCCATGTCTTCCTCCTCAGCTCTTGCCACCTGTATTTACAATAAAAAATCAGATCAAGTTTTAACATTTATGGAGCTACAAAGCAGCACTACAGTTTAAGAGCTACTGTAGACAGAAAAGCATTTTAACATTGAGACATCTGACCTCTGCCAAATGGAAGTGAGATAAAATGCAGAAACTCTGGCACACACTAAAAACTGGCTTGACTGATGGGCAGACTTTATCAGTGTACCAGAAAAAAAAATCCTGTGTCAAAAAAACCCTGGTGGGATATATGTGAGGGAATTAATAACAGGTATTTATAACCTCACTCAAAATGAAATCCTGGCCTGGGCAAGATTCAGCGGTGTATAGTGCACTTAGCTGTGAATCCATCAGAGAAAACAATCAGGCTAATTTGAAGTGGAATATCAAGATCTAATTTTTTGATGGCATTACAGCTGCTTACCACAGTATAGCCGCAAGCACACTGCATAAACCCACTGTTTCATTGAATGAGGCCAGTATCCTGAGAGCAGATGCCCATTTTCTCCATTTGGAGTAATTTTATAAATTCTGGAAACACTAGTATATCACTGCAGCTTATATCAGAAAATGTCAGAAAATCTAGAAGTTCTTTTGCAGCTATCTTCATCTTGCAAACATGAGTGTTCCTCATGTATATGCTTCATCAGTTCTTACTAAATAGAATGCAGCTTACAATACTCACAAATAGAGAAGATATTGGATGCTTCACACTATCTAGCCTACAGTACTTGTATTTCTTTCTCATTCTAAGTACAGTCTTTAAATTTGTATTTCTAAAGGATCAAAATTACTTATCAATTAATATCCACATTCAAATGTTTAGGTGCCAAAAAACTAAATATGCGACAAAAATTTAATGAATTGAAAAACTTAGTTTGCTAATGTGTAAGTTTTCATTCAAATCATATTGCTCTATAAGGTGCAGGAAGATATAAGTGCCTAAGCTGGTTTTCATAACCTTTTGTGCCCTAAGAAGGCAGATTCAGGAGAGAATTGCCTTGGCCAGCCCAGTTTGTGAAACCTTCTGAGATTAAGAAAGGACTTCCAATTAAGATTAGACCATCAGCTTTATGTCTGTCCTTCAGCAGGCTGAATAGCCTGACTTCTTTTAGATATTGCTTTCTTTTCAGTTGTCTCCCATTCTTGCCCCAAGCGTACTCATATGTGAGATGTGTGGAGCTATGGTCATTTCCAGTAACAGAAACATAACTGTGAGCATAAACAAACTTGTGGATATGTAAGCCCTCTGGTACACTTGGTACTGCTCAGCTGAGGCAGTGCTTTTAACATATGTACCTTAAATCTTTCTTGGGCACCTGCACCTGCAGGGCAGAATGAACCTCACCCAACTTGACTATTGAAATGGTTAATTGTTGTCCTGGTTAAGAAAGTCTAAACTGATAACCCTAGGATGCTTTTTTTGACCAATAAAAAGACATAGGCAGAGAGCAATTACTCTCACTCCAGGAGAGGGATAGGACAAGCTTCTTTTTGGAGTGTCTGACTGAGGTTCTGAAGATGAATTTATACACATCAAAAGCTAAGAACCACATAAAGAGGAACTTAAGCCTCTGAAGTCAGTGGGATTTGGATTCTGGTGGTGAAATCTCAACCCACATCAAAATTGAAGTCTGAAGGAAAAATGTCTATTGACATTACTGAGGCCAGATTTTGAGTCTAAGAGCCCAGTGATATACCTGTAGCACAAAGGTGTAGGTACAGATCATGTCAGCATAACTTTCTTGCTTTATTAGCACAGCATGTTTGCAACAGCCTGGAACTTATTGTGGGCTGCAAAGTTCTCCTGCAAAACTGGGGTAAATATTAGATGTTGGCCTGCCATGAACCTTGTACTGCTTTAGCAAGGGCAGCTAACTCAAGGAAATAAACAGACAGCAATCTACTTTTAGACTACCCTTCCCACACATATCTAAGAGCAACAAATTTTCTAATCATGAGAAGACAAAAAAATAGAATGTCTCTATTTTGTATGAGTTTTGTGGTATTTAATTTGTCAGTTTATGTAAAGTGCTGCAGAATGTGTAGATATATGGGAAGAAGGGCACAGATCTTTTACAAAGGATTAGCTTTGTAGAGGATGCAAATCTATGCACACTGATTGGCACCCAGGGTCTCAGATCTCAAAGGTTGTAGTACCCTTTCTGGTAGAAGATCACAAAGACGAGACCTTTAATGCAGTTTTAAAATTGCCTGAAGTCCAGAAGCATCTTTGATTTTCCACTGTTCTGAATTTGATGTGGGCACTGCACTCTGATCCTCTGTGAAAGGTAACACTCACTTATCAGTGTCAGCATTTCTGGATCATTAGCTGACATTGACACTTCAAGCCTTAGAATATTCCTAAAATAGAGACCTTTAACATTAGGATGGTTCTTTTTTCTCTTGAGGACACCTGTATATTTACACAATAAGTCCCCGCTGGGAGGCTCCTGTGATCTTTGCTCCCTTCCTCTCTCCAATGGCATCTTTTTCTGCAGTCTGTGATTGTCATATGTCTTTCTGCCTCTTATTTTGGGTCTTCATTAATAATTACACATTTACTTGGTGTTTCAAGCTTCTTCACTATTGGATGAATTGCTTATTGGTGTTCTGGGATGCCAAGAGTGTCCTGAAGCCTTCAGTTCTCTAAAGACCTAGAACTACAGGTTTGCTTTGTAGGCACCTTGAACTACAGTCTTTTTACCCTTAATTAGGGACACGTCCAAGCTATTCTAAGTATTTTGTGCTGTCCTGCCTGCTCAGCAGTTATCAAGTAACACTGCCATAGGAATAGGTTAAAGTTGCATGCAAACCTTGAGGCATGCATGCATGTCCCAAAGCAGTAAGTGAACTAGCGGTATCCCTGTTTGGAGTCCCAGATGAAACTTGAGGATGCTCCAGCAGGTGGACAAAAGAAGCAAATGATAAATTTCATCTCATGTTGTCTGAAGATAATGGCCCATGCAGTAGCCAGTACAATTCAAGCCTATAGGAAACTCATTAGATATTTCAAAAAGGACTGATGAGAAAGTGCCTTGATGAAAGTTGCATCTGTAAAAATGTTTAAGTGTAAATAAATTTTCAGGGTTTTTTTAATTAAAAAAAGAACAAAACAACAAACCAAACCTGTTTTCAATTTTAACTTAATGTTTCTGACTTACTCCACTTTTTTAAATAGTAAAAGAGATTGTTAATTTGTAAACTCACAAAACCTGAAGTTTTATTTATTTGCACTACTAGCCCTAAGAAAAATTAAAATTGTATGCTGGGAAAAAGAAATACAGAGGAGAATATCATTTGCAGATCTTCCCTTCACTTCTATTACTTGAATCCAAAATTTAGGCAGTTATTGAATCTATAGGTTCCCTGTCATCATGATGACAGAGAACCCTTTTCCATCATTTACATATGACCAAGAGATTGCAACATTTTCTTTCAGATATGACATGAACAATGCATGAGGTTGTCACTCTACAAGTAGATTACTGTAGAGTGCTCTTTTCTATGGAAAGTTATAACAATTTGCTGCATCAGTTTGCTGTAATGCTATTGTAGCATAAGAGGGAGAGCAGAAAGGTGCGTAGCTCTCGCTGTGTAGAACTGTTCGTCCATCAAGTAGTAAGGATATCTGATAGAGGTGTTACCAAGGGATTATTTCCAAATTATGTGTTAAGGGAATTATGACTAAAGATGTGTAGACACAGAAATACCTGATACCTGTCAGTGTTGCTAAAAATATTCTTGTTGTTGTCAGGTGGCACAATGGTTTAATTCTCAATGGAAGTCTGGGTGACATATTTGCTCCCCAAGTGAATAAAGTGACAAATACTACCACAACTAGTAATAAATGAATTTGCCTTTTGGACAGTAATCTTTCATCCTAGCTCATATGTCAATGCTTAAAGCAAACTACTTAAAACACACTTCACCTGGTATGAATCTGGCAACAGCACACAAGAAAGAAAAATGAATCACAAGCTTTTCTTTTTGATATTTTTCTCTCTTGCACCCATCTAGAAGCTATTTAACAGGCCATGTAACCAGGAATAAAAACTGTTTTATTCAATAAATAAATTTCTCAATGATAATTCAACCAAATATAAAATAGTATGTATACTATAGTGTATGTATATATATAGTATATACATGTATTATTTTCAGAGATTTTTGTGATTTTTCATATATATGTGTATGTATTTGCATATGTCTATACTTGTCTAACATGCCTTTATATTTGAATATGGATACATTTGGTATATTAGTTTAACATAAATGACTGCATGTATGTTTTAATAACTTCTGAAACTGATTATTTTTTCAATTCACCTAGCTTTACAGACTAGTAAAAGCTACATTTTATTATAGTAATGCCATTGTGTGGACTTACACAACTAAACACCATCTGCTTGTGGTCCTGAGATAGCAGAAATCAGTGCCTCTCCACTGGAGTCCCCAAACAGATTCTGTCAGGTAAAGCTCTGGCACGAGGAATTCAGAACTAAGACAATTCCCTGTGCTTTGAAAAATGGAATATCATGATAGAACTGGAGCATCTTATTTGTTAAGTCATAATGTCAAACACTGGTAAATGGAATAAGTTGCTTTTAAGAGGATGTACACTGACCTGTTTTCTGTGAGTAACGTTGGTGATCTCAATTTAGTTTGAAAAGAGAATTAACTGAGCAACAGTTATAGCAAAAGAAAAAAGAAATTTGGTAGCATATACCTGGCAAAGGGAGAAGTAATTTTTATTCACTCTGTAATACTTAAGTACTGAAAGACACAATGAAAGTTTGATGAGATTTCCAAAGCCAAAAGCAAATTTTAAAATCCCTTTGGGTTAAGAAATTATACTATCCAACCTACTGACCTTTTTTAAGTAGGTCAAATGAATTACACTGAACCTTTCTGTAATCTGGGGTTTGATTTGAATGTAGCAACTTGATTCTAGCTCATTCAAGATGAACGCAGAACCTTAGAAATTATCAGTAAACAATATTTTGTGTATCTTGATACTTAAAAGACATACAAAAAATTAATACAAAAAGTAGTTTGGAAGAGGAAACAAACAAACTTCAGTATCTTCTTAGGATTATTTCCCAAAGATCATTTTATTAACAATCTTTGTGGTCTTCATTTTTTTGGTGTGATTCTTCTTTATTTCTATTCTCCCTTTTATATTTTATCTTTCTTTTCTCCACTGCTTATTTGTGCAGACAGATTTTTCTCCCATACACTCATTTCCTCAAGTGCCTATTTAGCTTTCAAAGCTCTTATTCTTCCCCACACCATTTCTGAAATAAACTCAGTCATTCCCTACTAGATGATGCTGCTACTGGTTCTGAGAGGGAGAAAATAATTTATACAATGTTATGGCTCACTGTGTTATAGCATGGACAGCCAATGTTACAAGAATATGAGGATTCATCCATCCCCAAAAGAGAGAGAAAGAGGAAAAAAAGACCAAGAAAGACAGTTTATTTTCCCAACAAGCAATCATTAAGAAATCATTTTAAGACTGACAATAATTTCCCAGTGGCTGGTTGTGTGAAAAGGAAAAAAAAGAAATAATGTTTCATACAGAACACCAAGTAATTCTATATGACAATGTAAATCAAGCACTTGGGGTGCTAGGAAAGTACATGCTACATCTCATTCAGCCATTATGTTGTCAGTCTAAATCAAAAAAGTCCAGAGTTTCTTAAAAAAAATTACTAATTAACTTTTTCTGTTTCCACTCTCTGTGGAAGCACTGTGCAGTCACAGTATAGTCTTGATGTTTCACCAAGGAGCATATAGAAAGCAAGGCTGTGTAAGCTCTTCCATTTATATTTCACAAACCTGGGAACAACTTCTGCTTACAGGATTGCAAAGGACACTGAGAGTCTCTAGGGCATATATGGTCAGTCTAACTATTCAACACTGCCTAACATCAGGCACCCTGTCACTACTCATTGACTGTTTATAGAATATAAGGTCCTAATTTCCTATGCTTCTAATTGTCTAAAATGGACAATGTGAATATTTCCTTCTCTTTCCTTTAGTCATCACCTGATTTTACTATGATCATGGCAAAATATGAACTGATTAGAAGCACAATCTTTGGATGATTGCACATGGTATTTCATATGCAAAATAAATTGCTTTGTGAAGTATAACATACACTATTAAGCACTTCTATTTTAGGTGTGCAAAGTACAGGATAGAGTATGAAGAACCGCATTTAAAAAATATTTTTCCTGTATGAAGGCATGTATCTACAGCAGCAAACAAAATATATATACTTTCCAATACACTGTTTTACCCATCTTGTACATTACATAAATGTTAGAATTACTCAGTGGTAATTCTGTTCTTTATATTGCTTCATTTTAAAAGAATGAAATTGGTAATGTTACAGGCTTAAGGTACTGTAGGACTGCAAAATGACATCTGCAGGACATGGTCCACTACTTTGAAACTATCTTGAGTTAGACTATTGTTTATCAGTAGAGTACCAAATATCATACTGTCTCAGTGAGAACTGCAATGTGTGCTCTTAGATCTTGCTTCATAGCAAATGATTATAAAGCAGATTTTCTCAAGTCCTAGTAGAATTTTTGAAACTCTTATTACATGGAATTCCAACTTCATAGTGCCTCCAGCTCTGATGTATTATATTTCTGAGTTCCTATGATTGCTTTTGTGAAACTGTTAAATATGAAATAACAAAAGACTGTGCAGCCATATTTATAATAATAACACTGGAAAAGCAGTCATGAGCAGCTGCTGCTTTATAAAAGCTCTTTTTGGTGTATTTAAAATTTTTTTTTCTATTTTTGCTCATTGAATTTTCTGTAACCAACAGAGTGGAAAGTGACTTTGTGAAAGCTTAGATTCAGAAAAAGAATCTGTAAAGCTTCTATAAAGTATAAGAACTTGCAAACAGCATTAGTAAAAGTGAAAAATAAATGTTCTAGACTCCTAGAAGATGATGAAATTCCTAAATTTTCTTGCCAGATATTAAACTTTCTGAGAGAATATCTTCCTCATTTAGATGCTCAGTCTGTTCTTTGAGTATGTAGCATACCAAAATTACACAAACATATCACTGTTCCTGACTTAGAATGGAAATCGTTTGTTTAGTTAAATCAGTATGCTTCCACCAGCAGTCTTCTTTCATACATTTCCTGCATGAAAAATGTTTGGTTCTGATCTGTTGTTTTTCAATTTCTGTTCTATAATCTTTGTAAGAAAATTTTCTGTTAGAATACTTTCTGGTATTTAAAAATTTTATGCTGGTCAGTTTTAATCTTTTCCACCTCTTCTATTTCATGGAATGAGGGGGTAGATGTTTTGTTTATTCTCATTTCTTCCCTTCTAATCAAATGCTTTACAAACTTGCGGACTCAGAGTGTTCAAACTGAAGTTTTTCTTGGTAAAGGTTACAAGTAATTTCACTCACAGATACCTGTCTTTGCTGTCAATAACTTTGACACAGAACTGTGGCCAGACAGGAAAATGGTTAGTTTTCCTTATAAAGCAAAGAATAGCATTTCTCAAAGTTTTTAAGGAATTTTTCTGAAGCTAGTTTATTAAATTGCATATAACCAAGAAAGAACTTTGTTAGCGCATACTTCCAAATATACCTTTTATCCATATTGTATGAGTTGCAGATCAATAACCTTTTCTATTAAATGTAAACAGCAGTTTTATCTAGTTGTCTGGGATAAAAATTTCTAGAAAGCAATTTATCCCAAATATCTTAACACAGTCAGATGAATATCCTTCTGGAATTACCCCTGATGGTGTGGACTGCTGAGGAAGAAAGGCTAACCCAATTAACTAGCTTTTCAGTTGTATAAACTAAGTGGAAATTACTCCTATCCTGGTTTAAGCCATAAAACATGCAGTTTGCTCACTCCCTTCACCCTCCTTCTTCCCTCCAACTCTGGGGGGCAAGGGGGAGGGGGGAATGGAGAGAAGAATCGAAAGACTGTAACTCCCATGGGTTGAGATAAGAACAGTCCAGTAATCAAGGTTTAACAGAAATCACTACTGCTACCACCAATAATAATAGTGACCAGGGAAAAACAAGGGAAGAGGATACAACTGCTCACCACCCAACAACCAAGTCATGAACTGAATTCTTCTGGGTTCCTGCCCCCAGTTTTTTCCATCCTGGGCATGATGTGCTGTGGTATAGAATACCCCTTTGGTCAGTTTGGGTCAGATGCCCTGTCTCTGCTTCCTCCCGGCTTCCCCTCCTCCCTGTCAGAGCATGAGACTCAGAAAGTCCTTGGCCAGACCAAAACATTCTAAGCAGTAACTGAAAACATTGGTGTTATCAGCACTGTTCCCAGGCCGAAAGTCAAAAACACAGCACTGCACCAACTATCAAAAAGGAGAAAAACGACTGATACTACTGAACCCAGGACAACTCCAATTCCATGTTTCATAGTGAGAGAGGTTAGAAGAGACAATCATCCTGAGGAATTTGGTCTCTAATAATTCTGTTCAAGATGTCATTGTGGCTGTGATCCATGATTATCACAGGTTTTTTCCATGAGCAAGAAATGATCTGAGAAAGGCTATTCAGTGGGAATGACACAACTATACAGAGGACCGTGTGCTAACAGGTTTTATTCTATATGTACAAATATTTTTCATTTATCAAAACAGTGATAATGAAAAGCAGATTTGCAGGCAAGTAAAAATTTCATTTACACATACGTTATGTCTCCCTTATACTTCCACAGCAATGTAAAGGCTCTTAGTGCAAGTACGAAGTAGGCTCCAAAGAGTTTTTCACCTGAAGACTGTGAAGCGGTTCATATTGTATTGCTCGTACTGCCATTTATGATGAGAAGTCAGAAGGAACTGTGGAAGATTGGCAGTTTCCTAAATCGGGACACAAGTACTGAGCAGTGGACACTTAAAAACTGAGGTGAGTGCTTAAATGACACCCTGAAGTAGCACAGGATACCAGTGATGATACGGAATTAGCAGCCCTAGTTTCTACCTGCCAGCACTCCTCAGCACCTCAGTACCAGATTGTCCAACTACCTAAAAAAACATTGGGAAAATCTGTCCTAATAAATCAAAAACGGACTGAAAGCATACTAGCCTCTCTGCAACTTTTCTTAAAATATCCAAAACTTTGACATGTTTTATTTTACACGTGAGATTTAAGCACCATCATCCAGTATTTTTTTACATATTAAGTTGCCTAAAGATTGTTGCATTAAGTGCTTGATCTGGAGCTTTCTATATCAGGAAGCTTGGAGTTTGTTAGACAAAAGGAACAAAGATAAAATGTGAAGGTTGAATGAGGAAAGAAAATGTGACATAGGTAAAAGCATGGAACAAAGGCTGGGAAGAAGTTTTTGTGGAGGGACAGAAGATATTTCATCAGGATACCCAGACCCTGGGAGGTCTGTGCCAATGTACTCTTCGGGCGATAGCAATTAAGTCACTTGCAGTGAGTTTTTCACTCCTCTATCATTAGATGCTTGATTGAGATCCATGCAAGTACCTGCAAAATCAACTTGTAATTGTCTTAAAAATCCCATGTGCTTATGCTTATTTTAGTCTTAATGCTCCAAAATCCACTAGTTTACTTGAGAAACCATAATATTAGCTGTATGAGTGCAAAGCAGACTGGTGATTTAAATGTATTTCTGACAAGTCATAGCTGGTCCTATAGAAATGGGGGTTCTCTTACATCTGAATGATCCTGTCATTATTTGTTATACTGACTATTACACCGATTGGTTGTTTTCCTTTGACATGAAAGAGGGAAGGCTAATTTATTGACAGCTTATTTTCTGTATTTTTGGGGTGGTTGTGGAGTTTGCTTTTGTTTTGGTTTGGTTTTGTTTTATTTGTCTGCCTTTTTTTTTTTCATTTTTTTTTTCTCTGGGATTAAAGAGCTCTACAAAACAGGAAATGAAAAGACAACAAACATTACAGTTACATGCACTCCCTGGACAAAGTAGGAGAAGTGGATGAAGTGGGTAGTGTGGCTGACAAGAGGGATGGAAGGGGTGAAAAATTAATGTGCTTTGGATATTTTTGTGTGAGCTTCCAGTAAGCAGAAGCAGGTGCTAGGGAAGGAGGCAACTTTCATACTCCAAAATCTTAAAATTAGTTGGCTTAAATAGTGATTGTAAAGTGATCTGTAAATGACAGTGGGAGAAGGAACATGTTACAGGGGATGGAAGGTAAGAGATATTAATCAATTTTCTCTCATGTGGTTTAAGTTACAGTAACTGCCTTGCAGTTAAATTGACATCATCTGGGGACATAGGCTATGGTTATGTTAAGTTTCTTTCTCCAGGCTTCCTAGAAGTTGTAGATTTCTCAAATCTGAAAACGGAACTCTACCTTCATCAAGGTATTTAGGAAAGAGATGGAGTTCTTAGAAATCAGACACAATAATCCTTTAATCTGTTAAAAATAAAATAAACTGAGAAAATTTAATGATCATATGCCTTCAATAATGCAGAGGTAAGAGTAGTCTGTGGTATCTCAAAAATGAGACTTTCTAGACCTTCAGATTACCAACTTAAGCAAATCTTAAACCTTGAAACATGCGAAATTAAATGCATACCTGCACACATCCAGACAGAAGGTAACTGCTTGCCTGAAATTCAGGAGCTGGGCTGATTTTCTGAGCTTGGTTTAATGGAAGAAAGTGAGTTTCTCAAAGCACAAGCACTGCACCTGCCCAGTTATCATGAACTGTGTGTGTGTCTTTTTAATCAGTCTTTTCCACTGACCCAAGGAATATTTAATTATGAATGCAAAATAGAAAAGTTCTTGCTGGAGAGTTTGGCAGTAATTCATAGAAAACAGGGCACTACATGGGTGCATGGTCCACTTTCCTTGCTCAAAGAGTAGCCTTTTCTTGTGCTGAAGCAAGCAGGGCACAAGTATAAACTTGAGTCCTTTATGACCCAGATCAGTGCTCTAGTCCTTCTTTCTCAAGTGGGAACACTTTCTTGAGCATTATGATGCATGTCTCCTTCTTTTTTTTTTTTTTTTTGAGAAATGAAGACTTATTCACCTAATATCAATATAAAGATCTTACCAGATGGTTCTGAGGTACCAGAGATTACTTTCTTGATAGAGAACCTGAGTGTGATCAGGCCAGCACTTATACACTTAATTCCCAACTTTTTTTCATGCATTTTGTTCCTGACTTTTTTTGCAGCCTCATTCAGTGGTTTCCAAAGGTCTATTCCATGGTGCTAATGTGTGGGAATTCTCTTGTCTATAGCAGTCACATCCTTGAATGACAAACCCTCATGAACTGCATTGTAATGCATGAAATATCTCAAAGCATATACTCATAAACTGTTTGCCCAAGATTACAAGGAAAGTTTAGAGTAAAGTGGAAAAACCCACTGAATCTAATCATTAGCCTAACACTTATTTCTTGTTATATCAATAAAAAGTAACTTTATTAAGTTAAATGTCCTGGTAAAAAGGACCCTTAACTGTTGTTTTCAAACTGCAAAATACATGTTATTATGCTGCAGAAACAAAATACAGTTTTGTCTTGCAAAAAAGAGCTTGGTCTACTCCAGGGCCTATGTCTAATTGGTGATCTGATCTGCACCTAATGAAGCAAATGACAATGCTTTGATTTGAGGCCAGCAGTTCAAGACCACTACATCAAAGTTACATTCTGCCCTGAGTGTAACATTAAGGAAGAACAAATATTCCCTTATTTTTCTCAAACCGAAGAATTCGTGCTCTGCAGAGCAAGACTACTTTCTCTTGTTTGGCTACCATGGTACTCTTTCCTCTGCAAAACTGCCAACTCTATACAGAAATGAAGGGATATATTACCTATTTCTTCCACTGCAAGCTACTGACAGCTCAAATGCTAAGCAAGTAGGGTATATACTGAACTTCTTACTAATAGGTGGGGCTCTGGTGGTAGCATGTGTAGCATGACTGCTTGCTACTGTATTTTACTAGCATTTGGTTCTCTTGTGCATGTTAATTTAAAGCATCTGAATTGAACTTTTAAACTTTTTGCTATGAGTACGCTAGAGATATATAATGTTTGTGGACACTAGAGGTATATAATGTTTGTGGGTAAAGAATACATGGAAAGGTTTCTTTAGCATGTCTTGCAAAAAAATGGCACAACAGAAGATGGAAGTCAGTGCTAAGGTTCTGCAGAGTTCCCCTAAAAATCTTGAATTATCCCTATGCAGAGGTGCAACAGCATAAACAGGTTTTGTGGAACTGTTTTTGAGAACTCATTAAGAGTTTACAAGTGCAGCAAACATAATATATAATGACATGAAGTCTGGTATATAAAATAATAAATTTGAGTCAGTGATTAACTTCTTAGTCATTTCATGTCTTTAAATCCATTAACAGATGCTGAATTGCACGGCAAAATATGTCCCACATAAATGTGACTTCCACAAATAAACTGAATGTAATCAATGCTATTCCAAAGGCTAACAGATTAACTTAATTTGGCCAGGCTTTAAAAAGCAGTTGTGGCTAGGGTTGGGTTTTTTTCAGTAAAATTGAAACACTTAATTTTTTTATGATTCCTACTCCAATTAGTTGAGGTTTGCTCTGTTCAAATTTCAGTGGGATTCTTTTGGAATCATGTGACATCTGAATTAATACTGGAAGAGTTCATCACAATTAATGTCATTACAACAAATGCTAAAGGGATTAATAAGGATTTCCTACTTGTTGCAAAGTGTAGAAGCCCTAGGGGCTTTGCCATCGAAGAACACTGGGGTGGCCTCATCTTGTCAGATCTTTTGGATTAGAGAAATTAAATAAAAACATCTGTAAACTCCTACAAGATTTACAGTCTTTTTGTTATAAATGACATTGCTAACTCTACTACACTTTTGGGGCCCATTTAATCTAGCAGTTGCTTCATAAAGCACTTCATAAAAAAACTCATTTATTGAATTAATTGTGATATTTTTAATAAATTCTGCATTTATAAGCTCTTCACCACCTGTAAATTCTACTCCCAGTTGCCTTGTAGAGGTAAAACTAGAACATTTTATGTATCATTAAAGAGAAAATTCCAGTAGTCTTAATTCTCTGGTCTCGTCATGCAGCACTCTGCAGACATGTCAGGAGTGAAGTTTGCTGCCATTTGATTTGTGCTTTCCTTCCAGTTGCATCTTAGAAATGGAGACCAAATATCCAGGACCCAGATCTTTCACACTTAATATTGCCTGGTTTTGACAGTGTAGCTATTTGAGGTAAAGGCTACTGAATCATAAAACTCATTGAAAGAAACTGCATATGGCTAAGCTTTGTAAGCAGCTACAATACTTATTTTGACAAGGGTAAAAAGCAACATCCTCATGGTATAAGCAACTGTTTAGGAAATATACCTAAACTAGAGAAAATAAAATGCCCTTAGAGGTTGATGAGCTTTCTGAGAGAAAATCTGTAATTCCTTTTTGAAGATAATAATATACTCATTTGTGTGTGTACATGAGGAAGAGGGAACATTAAGCTGCACTTTTAAATCATTCAAATGTGGTTCAGGAGGACTCTGGAAAAGTACAGTAGAATTCTGGAAGTCTCTTCTCTATGTTTGTGAATGTAACGGCTGCAAAGGATCCTTTTAGGAGGTAATGACGATTCCTGAGTCTTTCTCTCCAATGTGTAGTCATACATAAATGATTACAAGGTGTCTTGAACTCAGACTGAGTCTCATCCTAGCTGCCCTTGGTATCTACTCTAGCTTGTTTATAAACTCCCTCTGATACATGAACCAGTAAATATCTCCAGAAGACAGTAAATGTTATAGATTTTTAAATATCACTGATGACAAAGAGAGTCTAGAGGACTTTCTTAGGCGACAGATTTAGCTACCTAAGATATGTAACTACTGACATCTGAAATGCATCACATCAGGCACACACCTGAAACATGTCATGAGACACACAAAACCAGAGATCAGGCAGGATTTTCTAAGTCATTTAGTTGTCCACTCTTTTGCAACTGAACCTCATTCTTAAATACCTATATTGTGATGTCATGAATTCTGCCCTGTTGTAATATAAATTACATGCAAAAATTTTTATCACTATCAGAACCATTTTAAATGGTTTTCACATTTCAAGCTTTCACTTATGTCCTCCTTCAGGCACTGGTACAATAAAACAACACAGCTGCTCAAGGATATTTCTCAAGTCTTGTTCTTATTCATGACTAAACTTGCCAAGGGCCTTGAAATACTACTATTCCATTTTAAAAATCTAGTGTTCAATATGAACGTAAAGACCTGAAGGGAGAAAATTCTTAAATTCCAATGGGAAAACATAAACATCCAAATATCTGAAAACAATATGGGTCAACAATATATTCTTTTGGACTATTCTGCTCTACCAGGAAAAAGGGTTTGATTATAATTTCTGAATTAAGCTCTGCTGTGCTTAATTTCTGTATTTCTATCAGCCTAGGCCCAGCCACTCCAAGGTCTGCCTCAAGTTTTATGTTTCTAGGTTAAAGCTATAGTAAATGACACTGGTGTCACTTTTACCATATAGAAATAGCAGCCTGGGGTATTATCCTATCGATCCTAGTGTGATATTGCAGTTTGTATAGCAGCTTTACACAGGACAAGTGTAAATGGTAAATCTAGTGGCCTGAGCTATTCGTTCTTCCTAGGAAACTACACTTGAGATGACACAATAAATCCCTTCACAGGCCCGGGAACCAAGAAATGAAAATTATGACATATGAAGAACAAATACGGCCTTTACAGCATTGTAAATGCACCATAAATTAGATGACTTTTTGTATGAGGTTGTAGAAGGCTATAAACAGTATTTTATCCCACAGGTGTGAATGATGCCTGACATTTTGTTACCTCACTATTTGTGGGTAAATAAAATAAATTGCAAGTAAATTCAGATTTTTAAGCTCTATTGCTGGATTCTGTACAGCACAGAAGAAGCTTTTGCACAGGGTTCAACTTCAAAATAAACATACAACAAACCAACCCATCTTATTCATAGACTGATCAGTGCAAGGAACTGGAAATCTGCATCAAATCGTGTATGATAAGCAGTAAAAGGAGAAAGGAGGATAAACTTCTACCTTTGAAACAGGGAAAGAGTTATTCTGAGGATCTGGTGGAATTATTTCAGAACCACCTCACAAAAACACAAGGTACTATGTCAATTCAGTTTTTAGGGGATAATGAGAAGTATTATTTGATTTAGTATCTTCTACAGTGAGAACATAAGAATTAGAGCTGGCAGCTGGCCCTTCCATCAACAGACTGCATCCTCTGGACTTTAATAATAGACAATATGTCTGCCTAAGGATACTGTTGAAGAAGGGAATAGCATGAGCAGGCAGGAATATGGGCAGTGGTAAGAAGGATATAAAGTAAGTGTGGCTCAGATGCCATAAAACATTATTCAACCCCGGTGTGTGAGTTTGCAATAAACATCAGTTTGGTTTAATGTTTGAAGTCATCATGCTGACACATGACAACAATTAGTTTCTGGTTCACGAGCAATATTCTACCAGCAGCAAAGAGAAATGCTACATTGGATTTTTGTGTGGAGATGTATTTTCTGAAATTACAAATGTGTTACTGCAACTTTCTTGCATGCATTTTATTTATCAACTGTCCAGGTACTGAACTCATGCAGCTCAGTGCTAAGAATCTTCATAATTAACATAATTAACTTTTACTTGATAAGTTAAAGGTTAGTCAGCTGACAAAGGCAATATTTTCATTCAGAATTGCTTTCTTATATTGCAGAAGCAGTTTTACCTTTATGTACATATATATATATATATATATGTATATTTTGAATTACCTTCTCTGTTCAAATCTATGAGTTCTGCTTCTTGGAGGGAAAAGCCAGACTACCTGGGACAATTGTTGGATCAGGCAGTTACAGTAATGTATACAAAAGTATAGTAGTGCGTTACTTGCATAATAGTGATTAATATGGCACCCATACCTGTGAATACACAAGTAGAGCCTGGAGACAAACTCACATTCAGCAACTGAAATATGAGAGACAATACCTTGCAGGGTACATATGAATTAAATGCAACACTTCTTTTGTGATTGCTAAGGAAAAGCTTGGTGATACGCAGAAGCAGAGAGAGAAACAACATGGACTGAAATGTGTGTCCTTAAACAAACAAATAATTTCATTTTAGTGGATGAGCATTATTCCAGCAAAAATGCAGTCTCTGAAAAATAGTTTAATGGTGACTTAATATTTTTCCTCCCCTGAAATGGGTGCTGAGTGTTTCTCTAAATGTTAATTTGTTGGCTCAGTCCTAATACAGGGACACCACACCATCAGCAAAAATATTAATCCTGTTCAGTGTGCAGCTATTTTGAGCAGTGAATATGTTCACATCTGTGGTAAGTTTTGTTCATGAAGATAGATCATAAACTGTTTATTGAGCTATTAGTACTTGATCCAAGTTCAGAGTAGTTCAAGAAGATGGATTTTGCACTGATGGACTTTAGTCTCCTAAAACACTATTGAGAGCACAAGCAAATGAGGAGGAAGAATACCAGAAAAAAAGAGAGTGAATGGCCATAACACTCAAGTTAGAGAGAGGAACAGGAAAGGAATTGAAGCAGAAAGGAATTGAATACTGACTTTGAATAATAACTGTGGGTCACCCTGAATCTTACTGTACTGGAAATGCACATATATTAAAAATACCCAGCTCTGATCAATTTTGTTAAAATCCAAAGCATTTTCTTCATCTCTGACTCTTTTGCTCCCTTTCCTTACAGGAATGTACATCCATAGGTTGGTGAGGAAGATCTAACCACTTAAGAGACTATTCCATAATTAAATTAAGTTTTAAATGTTTTGGAAAATTTGGGTATTTCCTTCTCCTTTCATTAACTCCTTCTGAAAAGCTGATCCTCTTGTGAGTACTTCACTCATCAGAATCTAATTATTATTACCTTCCATTCAGGTTTGGCTGCCTGGGTCTAGATATCAGAGGTGGCCTCATGGGGAATCATACTTGCTGAGATATTTGTTAGCACCGCCAGTTGCCTCCCTAGTGGGAGGCACTTTTCTTTCCTTTCATTGACTCTTTTTCTCTTTTCCTGCTGACCACTCTTTCAAACCCACGATTACTGTATTCCCATAGTGAGCTGAGGCAGCAAAACACCCAAGCTTTGGATTTTGAATTGTAAAAGATAGAGCTGGAAGAGATCAATTAGGTTATCCTACTAGCATTGCAAGATTATATCCCACAGTCTAGTTTTCTGCTGTTTATTCAGCCTAATTTTAAAAGCCTCAAGGGATAGGGCTTCTGCACTTCCTCTAGAAGACTTTTCAACAGTTTAATATAGCTTACTGTCAATAGGATGATTTATTGTTTTCTTTTTCGTCTACATATTCCTCTGCATAATGTATTTCCATGACCCTTAAGTTACACTCTTTTGAAAATATTTGATATCAAATATTCTTCCTTGATGGTGTCTCAACTGTATAAGGGGTTTGTTGATCAGCATAAATAATAGACATATGCTATGGAATACATAAAATGTTCAGCCTTTTTCCAGTCTTTTACACATGTACCTCTTGAAAGGGTACTAAGAAATAATCCTCCTAAGGTACTTCCTACTTAAAGAACTCTTAGCAAAAAAAATGTAAGGATTCTTTAATTGAGACAATCAATCACATGTGAAAAAAAAAAAAACCAACCCAACCAAAAAAAAAAAAACAAAACTCAATCCACCAAAGTAGACTATTTCTGGCTAAAATGACCTTTATTACAGAAAAAAAAATCACTATATTCAGCAATTTCTTTCTTTTTTTTTTTTCCTCACCACTTATTGTTAGCATCTGGTCTAATGTGTTCCTGATCTGTCCTTGACAAAGTCACACTTACATTTCCTTGGCCAACACGCCTTCTTCACCCTCTTTTTTTTTCCACCATCCACTCTCAGTGACAGTCATTTCTACTCTAGAGTATCATTCACATCAGGTTTAATGCTGTGGTATCTGAGGTCTTTTGTTACAGCTCAGCTACTGCTAGTAATTAGTAATTACATCTTCTCCTTTCCCATATTTTGTTACTGTTCCTTAAAACTTTCTGCTCTATACCTAATAAATTCACACAGATTCAACTATACACATCTTTCTAACTCTCCTCCTACTTCATATCTAGCTCCCTCCATGAAAACTTTACTTCATTTCTCTTGTGGACTTTTAATTCTTCTCTGTATCAGCAACCTATTTCTTTTATTTTTCCTGTTCTCTAATACTGTTAGCTAGTGCTGTGTATTTTTCTCACATAATGACCTTGAATTATTTTATTCTATCTCCGTTTTCACACTAGCAAAGGCCCAAGTCCCAACAGGCTTCTCTTAATTACTGTAGGTATAGCTCCTCAATGCTCATAGAGCTCTCTTCATTTTTTTCCAAGGCTTCTACAATATCTATATACCTTGCTTTAGAGAGTATTTCTCATCTACATGTATTAATTTTAAATTCCTCATTGTGTGTCTGCAGGCCCTGCCCTAAGGTCCTGCCCAAAGCCCATCATGTACTTTCAGATTTTGTTTGAATTTGGCCAATGAAAGTGCCATCTTCATTCTTACTCTCACCTTCTTTATTTGTCACTTTGCACAACTGGAAAATAGAAAATTTTTATAAAACATTGGGTTCTCCCTTGTTTAACCATGATTTTGCTTAATTTTTCTTAAGCAATTTGTCATGCCCACTGTCATATTTATGACTGAATTCAGTTCTCAAACACAGGCATACGTGTGATTATGTATGCATTATCAGCACATCAACATAACAGAAATGGTGAATAGAAGAACCTGAAAAGAGTTTGTTAAGGACAACAGTTAGACAGGTAGAAGAGATTCAGAAAAATAATTTGAATTTCAAAAAAAATTTGGATGAAATGAGAAAAGAAAATGCTTTAGTTTTGCAAAATGTGCAAGAAACCTAAAATATCTGCTGCAAAAAAATCAAAAATATTATCATTGCTAATATTTTGTATGCAATTATATTTACAATAAAAAAAGAAAGGCTTTAGATACTTAATCATCAAAGGATGATCCCTTACTGCTTTACCTCTTTTGTGGGTCTATCAAAAGGAAAAGCAAGACTCAATTTGGTAAATCAAACAAACATTCCTAACTTTCATTGTTCTGCTGAAGAGTTGAGTGAAACATGCTTAAGAGTTTTATTAAATCAGTACATTAATTTGTTTTCATATCAAATACTATACTTTTCACATTTGTCTCAAAACACTAAACCAGTCAAACCAAACCAAAAAAATTAAAGGAAAACTGTCAGTTGTTTTTGAATTTTGTAGGCCACACTGTTTGCCTTAAAAAAATATTTTTATTCAAAGAAAGCAATGGTTTTAATCAAAAACACTTTCGGCTCTGTCTAAACCAGATATCTGTTTATCCAGAAGAATCAGAAAGTTCTTTGTACTGAATTTAAAGTCACGCTAACACTGCTACACTTTGTGTTACTTAAATATTATTCTCAGAAATGTTATCTTTTAATTTTAATTTTTTATTCCAATGGGACAGATAAGTAGCTGGAAATAATGCAAATGAGAATGGCTTCAGAGACAGACATTCTTTGTCATTTGTCACTGCCAAAATCCATCAGTGATATGGTATCATGAGAGGGAACTGCTGAAAAACAGAATTTTACTGGAACATTTTAGCATGATATTGAAGTGAGATTTGGAGCAATTCCCCTAAAGAAAACTAATGCTTACTTAGGTTTAAGTAAGTTACTGTGAAGCAAGGAAATGTAGACAAGGAGACACCATTTATCTTCTTTCTGCTGACAGGGACTTCTTCCACTAACCCACCTGACTTTTACAATTTCCAGCTTGTCTGGTGAAATTACAGGCTTGTGAACATTCCACTGGGCTGAGGAGTAAGACAGTAGGATCTCTTTTCCACTCTCTCCCCTCACCTGTGGCAGAGAGAGGCTGCTGTTGTCTCCCTTCTGCTCCTCAGAGCAAGTGTAGGGCCTCACAAGCTGGAAGGAACCAGCAAAGAGATGGTGGAGAAGAAAGAATAGGAAAGGAAGGAGCTAAATATCAGCAATTTTTCAAAGGCAGAGATGATAGTTAGCCATCCAACTGCTCTTTTCCCCCTGTTTTTCAACAGCTAAGTCATGAAGTCAGAACCTAATAGTCTTTGAACTAATTCAGTTTCTGTAATTCAGCATGGCTCATTGATTTGTGTCTGTGGGATTTCTGAATGATCTCTCATCCAAGTGCTAAGCAGGCCCTTGATTTCAAGACAAGAACCAGTACATTCAGATAGTATGACTGAATCTACAACAGTCCCATGTATTTTTCCTTTTAAAATCAGTTGCAAGAAGGCTAAGGAATTATGGTATCAACAGGACAGAGGATCTTCCAAAAGCTATGAAAAATCTTGCACTTCACAGTCGATTGATTAAGCATTAACATACACTGGAGCTGACTAAATGTTGTTTTCCTTAAATCGTGAAAATGTGAACATGAGGAAGCAAAAGGAAATGAAATATCCAAGGCCACACCAAGAATCCATGTCAGAATTCAAGCCAAGGTTGCGGCTCAGGTCATACTAAGCTAATTAGTGCTTTTCTAATTCTGGAGAAATGCTTGGGTTCATTTTTATCTTCTTAGCCAGCATGAATCTTTGTGATAAATTACCATTTTTTAATCAGATATAAGAAATTATGATATTTTGGCTCAAATATATTATAAAATGTGAGTGCCATAGAGGTGTTAAATACCTGCAAACACAACAGAAGTCATATGAGTCACATGACAGAAGTCATTACATTATTATTATTTACAGTATTATACCCATTCTGGGTTCCTCTGGACTTCCCAGCAGAACACATGGTGAAATAAAATAATTTGATTTGTCTTTTTTTCCAATATATTTTTGACACATAGAAATTTTAAATACACAAGTAGCGGTCCAGCTAGCAATTTATCCTGAGTTGTCTTTCTCTAACAAATTTGTTCTATGTGTGCCATCAGTGATGAAGACAATAACTAGGTTCTATAACAAGCAGAAGGGACAACTTCTCCCTGCCTTCTGTGCTATGCTAATGTATTTTATGACAGCTGGGTAGAGTGGTGGCATTTTCAGAGACACTCTCTTAAGTTATCTTCTTTCAGTAGCACTCTAAAAGCATTATGTAAATTAGCAAATAACTTCAGTGCTGCTTGAAAATTTACATTATGAAATTAATGATCAAATTGGAGTACTTTTTTCCAATAGCAGCGGCGAATCAATCAAGGTCAAAATGCTTTAACAAGTGAAATAAAGCACAGAGAAAGTAACCATGTTTTTGCTGTTATCAGTAGTGAGGATGCTTGGTAGACAGCCAAAAGATTCAGTTTCAGTGTCAGTATTTTTCAATTGTATAAAGCAATTTGTTGAAGACATTAAGCTTCCTTTATTCACTTGTAATGGGCAATTCATTGACTACTGCCTTTTTGAAAAGTTGGTGTAGACCAATTAGAAAATAATCCCTTCACAAAAGGCTGGGCTGGTGCAATCAGAGCTGGAAGTCTGCATCATATTGGTTCTATGCAAAACTGGGTGAGAAAGCAACCTTACTGTGCTCAAATTTTTGAGTTTGTTGCCATGTGCTTGGTCATATAACTCAGAGGGTTTAATTCTTCTTCTGCAAATACTTATGGAATCTCAATCCTTTAATAAACAATGGACACCCATCTGGGAAATGCTTTTAGAGGTTCTACTCCACCAAGTACAATTCAAGTTTCCTTCCAGTTCCTTTCCTAGGACCTTTACTTTTGGTGTGTTGTAGCTCTTTCTCCTCAGGACTGATCCAAGGCCTGGGAAAACCAATATAAGTTTTTCTGCTAATTTCAATGGCTATTGGACTGGACTCCATTTGCTAATTCTGTTGTTACAGTGTTTTTCTTTGTTATACACATTTTAAAAGCTAGATCTTCTTTCCTTCTTTCTCTTTCATTTTTCTCTTTTTCCATTTCTTTCACTTTTTATAATTTTCCCTTCCTTTCATTTCCCTTCCTTTCCCTTCCATTTCTATCATTCTTCTTTATCCCTTTTCACCTTTTCGCCTCCACTCTGATCCTTTTTCTTTTAGACTATAGACATTATCTTTCAGCTGTTAACTCAATCAGGCTTTTCTCTCTCTCTTTTTTTTTTTCTTTTTTTCCAGTAAAAGCTCACAAGGAATCTGTTCTCACAAGGTATTAACACAGTTCAACACCAGAAGGATGAAATGAACACCACTGGGATGAAATGAACTCTGTAACTCCTGTGTCAATAGATATTTATTCTTCCAGAGCTTTCATTTAAGTCTCATGCTGGAACCTTTTGTATTGATTGCATAAGCTTCTGAACTTCTAAATTAAATGTTTCTCATGATTGATATAATTGATGTTTTCTTTTACATTTTCTCATTATTTTTAGTATATTCATTAATAACCATTCATTACTTATATTCACTATGTGAAAATTTCCTTTCAATGGAAGATCTCTCAATTTGAGAATTCTTACTTTTGAGACTCTATCTACTAGTCTTTAGCCAGCACAAAGTCATAGGAAATGTTATTCATTTCCACTTCTACTAAAATTTCATATAATTTACAATATTTTCTGCATTTCAGTAGTGATTACTATGCTAAAGTACTATGTTTGCAATGTTTTCAGCATTGCCTTTTTGAAGAAAAACTTTCTTTTTTTTTTTGCTTGAAGAAAAATTATCCCATCGCTCAACCATTTGTCAGTGCCCCTAGAGATACTTTATAGAAGACTGGCAGGATTTGTATTTTTTGAGTATATTTCTATCATTTTGGAGGAGACCTAAGTAAGCTGCCATTTATATGAATCATTGCTATGTTCATAATACTAAACTATATTTAATGTATCTTGCCAAAGCTGGAGAAAGGATAGTGCCAAAGGAAACAGACAGCTCTTTGTGAAGGAGCTTGAAATGAGAGGCAGCTGTTCAAGATGCAGGGCAGATAGCCATGGCTGGTAGGGATGGAAAGCACTGGGGGTTATCAGTATCAAATTGCAAAATCAATATCCTTTTACACCAGCTTCACAGGAATGACACCAAATGGTTCTTGATTTCTTAGCATCATTTAAATATCGCTCAGTTGAAATGCCATGTGAGGCACATGATAGATGAAGATGGTACGGTGCAGAGGCAGGGCTTGTTTACAGTTACCTTGGTGACAGCAAAAGAGCTATCCTTCTGTGAGGAGAGCAGAAAAGATGAAAAGAGAAGTGGAGAGCTGTTGAAAAGAAAGGTTGGATAGGGCTACTCAAAGCCATCTATGTGCGTAGACAACATGCAGATTTGTTTAGGGGATTACGCAGCTGGAGACAGCAAAGTTGTTGCCACCTTATTTTATTTGCCAAATTCATATGGCATCTATTGGGGCTGGTGTGAAGACTTAAAGAATGGGGGCGGGGGTGAAGGAAGAATTAGTAGCTCTTCATCTTTGTACACACAAATACACACACTGCCCCTTTAATGTCCCAGAAACAGCACTAGCAACTCTGTATTTCTGAGGATTTTCCTGGCTTTGTGTCACAGTTCTGCCACTGGCAGAAGACTCAATCAGCCTTTTCTAGGCATTGAGCATGACAAACTTGAGTTTTACTAAGACTAAGAAGTCTTTAGTGACTTCTGATGCTCTGTGTTCCCTTTAAGAGACTAAATATAGAACAGAAGATTGAATTTCAATGCATAGTCAGGAGGAAAACTAAGATGAATTCCACAAGGGAGATGGAACACAGGATAAGCAGGCAGGTAAAGAAGATCAATGGAAAATGGAGATAGGTTTGTCAAGAAACCTGTAATGCTAATCAAGGCACATAAGCCAATTCTTTTTATGATGGCTCGCTAATTATTTTTTTTAAGTACCTAGCTAACTCCTGGCATCCGATTTGCAGGAGTGATGAGCAGTCTGTGCAAGAATAATACCAACAGGGGATATGTGCAGAGATCATAAAGTGAGAAGTAGTGTTAAGTCCTTGAAAAAATAATTTCCTCAGTGACTTAAATTGGCCACTTCAAATTTATGGATACTGTGGACTTTAATCTCTCCAAGCCCTAGCATCTCAGCTGCAAATAGAGGATATGTTTCGAAAGGGCTCTGTGAAAATGAATGCATGATAGAGATGAGTTACACAGAAAAGCCCATGAAGAAATTAATAATTCTGTCTTCCAAGCAGTGTTATAATTGTGTGCAATAAATAAGGCCTAGAGCTGCGCAGTGAAGAATAAGGAGAAAACAAAATATGGAACTGTTGCTCATTAAATGAGCACTGTCTTTTCTGTGCACCGAATGAAGTAGAGGTCCTCTGGGAGAAAAGTATGTGACTATGTAATTAAAAATATATATCATTACGTTTTCACATGAGGGAGCCAGATAAGGCAACTCAAATTCTAACATTTTCTAATTTAAGTGCTTTTTATGCAGATTGTTTTGCAGGCAGGCCTCAGAAACCAAAACTCTAGTCTGGCTTATGCCATCATACATTCTCCACAGGAACTTTTGCTCTCTTTCACCAGTTTCACCCATTCAGGAGCATTCAGTTTGAGGTCAAATACGTAAATGCAGCTGTCTTAAGATAGTAGATCTCTACAGAGAGTAGGTGTCTAAATTCCTGATAGAGTCAGTGGAGATCTAGTCTCAGTTCAATTGTTTGCACAATTGCCCAGTGCCATTTGATACAAACTTATATATCCAGGGTGGTTTCCTCCTGCCACTGCAGAAGAGTCTTTTGTAGGTTCTGTGTCCAAGTTTTCTGATCCACATGGTGACCAAATGCATCTCAAAATTGGTGGACTCCTGACCGCAGAATCGTGCTCCCAGGCAATTTAGTTGACAAAACCCAAAAAGAGGGTTGGCGTCCCTAAATGTATATTTATCAGATGGATTATTCTCTAGGCTAGGCTGACTGTTTGAACAGTTTCTCCATTGACTGAAATTGGGACTGAGGGGTATAGTGTTCCCTTACATACCTAAATGCGGACATCTAAATTTAGATGTCTTTTTATGCAAGTGAATCCTGTGTTAAGTACCTGAAGAAAATGTTATGTTCTTTTAACATACCTCTCTGTGGAAAAGACAGGGTGAACTCAACCATTGTCCATTATACCTCAGTAAATCCCTTGACAATCAGCATGCATACATTAGCTCACCTTTTGGGATACACATAGCTCCTGATTAGCTGTAGTTCATGTTCTTTCTTCTCCAAATAGCAGTCAAAAACATAGGTAATGCACAAGAGAGGAAACAGGGAAAGTAGTTTGGGGGTGTGTGCATGTAAAGAGAGAGAGGGCATAGGAGAAAACAGAAGATATTGTCTGGTGATATGAGAAGGCTCTGGAAGTAATGCAATCAGGGTGTTACATAGGATGTGGTTTGCAATAAGGAATAGGTCACACACGAAATGCATGACACAAATCAGTTGGAAATATGGTTTCATTGATTCCTTGCTTCACAGACAATGCATTTTACAGCATGCATTGTTATAAAATTTAAATTTGGACAGTTGTCATTTCCATAAAGAAGGATGTAAATTCTTTAGTTTTAAATGTTGTTTTCTGTTTTCTGAGGGGTACTACCAATTTTTCGCTTTGAGTCAGGTGACAGGCAGGTCATATATTAAACAAATTACTCCTATCAAGACATGAGTTTGGGCAGGAGTTCATGGTTAAATCAACCTTTTTGTCTCTTTTTATTTCCCAGCATTAAGACCATATAGATTTTTTTGAATCCAAAAGTCTTTGGCTATATCTTGTAAAGGCTTCCTATAAGGTGATTCTCCTGAATATATAATGTGCAAATTATTACAAGTCTATGGAAACACTTTAAAATTTTAACTAAGGAAAATTAAATAGTTTGCAGCACTGTAACAAATTTATTTGGTGTTTCTGTGCTTGTCCATTGTCCATAAGCAGGTTTCAGTTTCTCAGATGAGATACTAGCTGGCTGAAGTTACATGTAGAGTCCTTAAAATATCAGGGTAAGAAACTAAAATAAAATCCACCCAGATGATATACCCTCAATTATGTTCATGAGGCATCTATGGGTTGTTAGGCCTTTTACATATATAGAATCTGACATTTTCTCGAAGTCTATCCTGAAAACAATAGCCTTCTTTCATTATCAAAGGTAGAAGGAAATTCCTTTTCGATACCTACTTCTCCTTCTCATTACATTCACAAGAATTCTGATAGATTCATCTTAGTGTTTCTCCACTCCAATCCTCATCTTTTCTTACATTTGTTTTTGACTGCTCACCTCCTTTCCTTTCAGTAATCCTCATTGAAGGAGGAAGGACAAGGAGAACTTACATAAGTTTGCCTGCTCACCAGTCAGTGTATTTATGCCACCCATTTCCCATCTGTGTCTTTTCTATATTTTAACTGACACTCAATTTCTCATCATGTTCTGCCTCACTTCTCCTACACACTTTATAAGATTCTCTTTTTAAGGATGTTCTTGCTTGTTACCTGTAACATCTTGTAGTCCTGCTGTTCCATTTTCTTTCCTGACCCACCTTCTGGAGGTCCTCATGTGTATCTGATCTGTTTTTTACTGGTGGAAGCTATGGAGTAGTGTTGTGATTAATCAGCAATTAATCAGTGGTGGAGTATGGCTAGTATAAGCTCCCATTTTACAGAACCAGCTGCAGCCATGTTTAGTCACTCTAATCTCATTCTGTCATCCTAAACCAGGGCTTCAACTCATCCAGCTCCATAGCCTGGTGCAGAGTTTAAATTATGCTATCATGGACAATTTTACTTGAGAGGAAATATACACACTTGATTCTGGTTTTTAGTTAATTGATCCCTTTCCAGCTTACATTACACCCCTGCTTGGATTGTCAATGAATTTCTAGTAGCAGTAGCAGCAGTCATTGTACATAGCACATCCCACTCTGGGCTGTGTATGAAATTTATGTCTTTAATTTTTGTACATAAAGCCTCACGATTGTGGCTGTAGGCATTTTATAAACCTCAGAATGAATAACAAAGATATTCACAGCCCACGCCAACCACACTCCATTATAGATATGGTACAATCAGCTGGGAGTCATGGAATTTATCAACTACTGAAGGATAATGCAGTTTATCACTTTTTAATGTATTATTTTCTGTACCGCTCATTTCCAGAACAGATTAAATATAGTCAAGGACATCCTGTATCAGAAGGGAATTATGCTGAAATTTCTTTTAAGTTTAATGTTACTTAGCTAGATCCTTCCCTATAGGATATGGTTTGTTTATGTTGTATCATGATACAGAGGCTGGCACAGGAAGACTTAATACGAAGCATAGACAAGGAATGCTACTCTTACACCCACCATAGAAGACATGGTCGAAAAATCTCTTGGTGAAACGGTTGCTGAAAATGATACATCTACACAGTGTTTTGGCTTTGTTAAAATGAGCTATTATGACAGACTCTCTTTTAGCTGGAATTAAACTGATGAACTCTTAGGAGAGCGATATTAACATTTGTAATCTAGAATGTTTTCAGATGCACCAGCACTGGCATTTCTAGGGAAGATGTGATGAATAGCCACTCCAGTTTAATATCTAGATGTTATTTAATACATCACAGCTAGTTTATTTATATGGCTGTTGGCAATACACCAGAATTTTACAGCAGGAAGTTAGGAATGCTTTTAAATACCTTTTTCAGCGATGCTATTCTGTTTGGCTTTTTTTTTTAAAAAAAAAAAAAAAAAATTATTAATGTATATTATAAGGGGGTTCTAATGTTTTAATTTTGTTTATAGATATTTTCCATGTTCAGAATTTGTCACTTTGGTGTCCAGTATATTCTATCATATATTCTGACAGCACTATTCATGCTATCACTGCTACTATGCAGCTAACATCATACTTACTGTGTGATTCCTTTTGGCATTACATACTTTTCTTCCTTCTGTCTACTTGAAATGTTCTGATTTGGGCCTTGATTCAGTACTTTTATCACTTCGTACATGTAAGTACAAAGCACTGAACCCATCAGGATTTCAAAAAATGACTAGGTGTCAAGATCATTTATTAAAACCTTCTAAAATGTAGTTGGTTTTAATTTTTTTCTGTATTCTTAATAAAATATATTAAAAAAAATACACATTTTTCTATCTAACGTATTTCTTTCTTCTAACAGATTAAAAGTTGCTTGCAATACTTACTTAAAAATCATCCAAATTAATGGATGCACCAAAACTGGAGAATTAATGCTGTCATTAATGTAAAATGTTTAAGGCAAAATCTTACAAACTAGTATATATGCTTGTAGGGTTTTTTTATTTGCATGTTGCCTTGCACAGTCAGGACTTACTAAAATTATATATTTTCAGACAATTATGAATAAGATAATATTTAGATTTAGTTAAGAGTTACATAGGAAGACGAGTGAAAATAGTTTGTGATTTGCAAATAAAATAGCATGAATCAATGCAATCTGTGGAATTAACTGCCGTGAAGTTTTATGGAAGATTTGAAGCCCATTGAATGGTAGTAAGTTTAGCATATCTAATTCCCTTATGTATATTTTGATAATAGCATAGTGTCAAATGGTGTATTCTTTCATTTTGCAAGGCCAAAAATATTTTAAAACAATTGAAAATAAATAAATTTGTTGATCTGTTTTAGTTTAAATATACCTAGTTTCTTTTAAAAAATAAGTGTCTTTCTCTTTTAAAGGAAAATGAGAAACTACATTTGATGAAGATCTGATGAAGCATCCTTAGCCTAAAGCAATCTTTTTGCTTTCCAGTTGTCAAATCTTTTACCAGGGGGTATATGATGGAGACTCAAAACACAACTATAGTGATATTTGTATGGATAGCAACACAGTAACAAGGCTCCCATGGCTGCAAATTGTATCCTTTTAAGAGTACTTCAGGATTTGAAAAATATTTAAGTAATCACAGTTTCAGAGTTATCATCTGATAATGCCTGGGAATTGGTGACCCAAGGGACTAATTCCAAACATTACTAGAAAATGACATTGCTCATGTCAGCGTGGAAGTGTCTTGGTGAATATAAACTGTAATATAAAAGCATTTGCAAGCAATTTGGCCATCTGCTGTTTCCTGTCGATATTGTTTAAGAATAAGCTCATAGCTTCACAAAAACAAGTCAATATGCCAACACCTGAGGTAAAAGTCTTTGAGATCCCAAGAGCATATAGTATTCTCCTTTTTTTTTTTACCCTGTCCCCTCTCATATCTGCACACTGTCTCATGATGATAATAGAGAAGGACTGGAGCTTAAACCCGCATGTGGAAGTTGCTCTTCTCAACTCCCAGCCCTCCTTAAACAAAGGATTAGAAACTTGTCCCTCTTGTAACCCTGTGCTGCTTGGTACTCAGCTGTGAAAGAGACAGTCCAGGGTTTTGCCAATTCAGGGGAAGATATAATGGAAGGACAATTTAGGTGGGTCTTATATGCTGCCAGCATTTTTGGTTTATTGTCATTATACATTTCATTACTGTGTCTGTTTTGCATCAGTCCATTTTCACTTGGTTTTGCAAGGCTGATAGATCTAGGCACATGCATCCCTCCGGAATGGGAAAACCTTAGTCTGCATGGAAAGATATTTCCATTTGGCTAAAGGAAAGACAGTCTTCTCACTAGGCCTTTCCTTTCCTGTGATCTCTCAAGACTGCAAAATTTTTTTGTGGCTGTGAACAGCTGAAAGCAAATTAGGGAAAACTTTATTTGCATTTCTCCAGACAATTCAGTGGGTAAATATCCAGTAATATCCGCATTTGCTGGAAAAGTCTTCAGTCACTCTCCTCCTCCTTTTTTTCCACATTGGCTCTAAATGTTGCCAAAATTAAACATGAACCAAGGAAATTTAATATACAAAAAGTACCAAAAACTTTATTGGCACAATAGTTCTATGCAATTGGTCCTTTTTACTTCTGATGATTGACCTTGCTTTTCAGGCTGACTTTGATTTCTATCTCTCTGCATTAACAAGGCTGAATTCCTATCTCACTCTATTTTTGGTTTATTTTTATCTTGAAGCTCTTCCTAACTCAATAGTTAACATTACAGTGTATTGATTTTCAGGGTGAAGCTCAGTGTACTTGATCACTGGCTGTGTTATTGAGTGCCTTGCATAAGAAACCCCAACCATGTGAAAATAGCACACTACGGCTTTTTTTTTGCCTTTTTCCACACCATATTTGGAAGCTTATTCATGGCCCATTGGGAAAGGTTAGGACTATAATTAGACCTTTTTTCTAGATATTTGAGCAATAGGGTGTATGAAGGTTAGTAATCGTTTCCTTTTAATTGCTCCCTGGTGATTTTACTGTAAAGCTGTTAACTTGTGCACTGGGGACCCACAACCCACAGGCTCCTTGTGCTGACATTTGCGGCAATGATTAGAATGTCATTGCTTTCCAATACTTCATTGTCATTCAGGGAGCACTTGAAATGGCTTTTACCTCATATTGCACACATTTGCTGGCGCACACACACACAGAGAAGCTTTTCTATTTGAGCAGCGTAGGTCTTGCTTTGAAACTGAATGTGTTTTGAACATTCACTTCAGTGTTGCCTTGCTTTTCTGCAAAGTGTCACTCTCTTGTTTCTCATACTAATGGAAACATAGTTAAACTGCTCACTCTGCGAGTAATAGTGGACCCCAAGGGCTAAATGTCTGTCACTACGGAAAATAGTGAAAACAAAGAAATTGCAACTACTTCTGCGAACGCAAGAGCTAATGTTCACCCATGTCAATTTTCTCAGATTTCTGAACATGAAATAGTCCATTTTCAGTTCCCATCACATCACTTATTAGAAATCACTACTTAAAATTTTAACAGGTTCTGAGAACAGTGCATTTAATATGCTGGATGATTTAGGAAGAAGTTTTAGACAAAAGGGAGATTCTAATTGAAGAACTATACTCTCTGTCACTGAGCTGTGTAGCTGCTATTGAAAATTTCCCCCTTCAATTCCTATTTTTCGTGTTTTTCATGTCTGGTGCCAAATTAAACAAAAAATATATACGTAATTTGAAGTGTACTGTGGGGGGGGAGTAGACTTACTGATTTCAATATTAGTAATAAACAGAAAAGCTCACTCAACAGAAGTGAGAAAATTCAGGTATTCATTATTCTTATAGTTCACTTTCTTTCAAAGTCAATTGCAACTTAAAAAAAGTGGAATTTCTGTGAGTTTGGGAGGGGGTTTGATGGTTTGGGTTTTTTTAAAAAGATGCAAATAATATTTAACTATAGTGCTTGCTTTAAATTTATTTTACTAAGAATTCTAAAATAATGCTCAAGTTAAATAAAATAACTTGATATTCTGCATCTGAAGCCTCCAATAGAAAAGATGATGACTTCACAAAATAAAACTTGAAAAAATTATTTTTAGGTATCTCTGAAGAGTACATTGGTTTAATTAGTAAATTGATTTTATCAGGTTGACTTAAGCTTTTCATTCCAATGTACTACCTAGGTATAAAAATATGCATATCCAGCATGAAAAATCTGTGTACAAATTCACGGTTCAAGGTTATGTTCATTTATTTGTTTTTATTTCAGTAAAACAGGGATGAGGATGACATAGTTAATGTTCAATGTTCTCTAAAAGGGGGAGGAGGGAAATAAAGAGTGCAATCATAATAAATAGGGAAGGCAAATGAGATCTCCTACGGTGCCAGTTGACTGGCACATGTGGTATTGAGTGACAGTGCAAGGGCGAAACTTGTAAGTGCTCCTACACCAGTCTGGAATCCCAAGAATAAGATAGAGAAACAACTCCTTGACATCAACTGACAGTACTAATTTTAAGTATCTCAGGGCCCTTGTGGAACTTTGCAAGAGATGCTGGTGTTAACTTTCCAGGGATAACAGAGTGAAATGTACAGGCACAGTATGTGAAGGATAATGTAAAGTATTACAGCATAAAATATTATAGGAAAATAGAAAAATACTTGCAGGTGGAAATCCCATACTTCAGCAAAAAAAATGTCTTGCTGTTCCTGCACTTGGGATGATAGTGATCAGGACATATTAAATAAGATTAGAGAAGCTGTAGCTTTAGCGTAAGTGGTGATAGTGATTTAAACTACCTGCATATTGACTGGATCAATGCCTAAAGAGGACATGATGCAGAGATTAAGTTACTAAAGGCAATAAATTACTGCTTCCTGGAACATCCTGATTTAGACCCCCCATAAAGTGTTGTTCTGTATCTTGAGGCACAGGACCTGGTTAGAGAATAGATGGGAGAGCTGCTCTGAAGTAGTGATCCCAAAGCAATTTGGTTCAACATTGTCACAGGATAGAGTGGACTAAATAAAATTAGCAGACAAACATTGACAAGATTCCTGAGTATTGAAGACAGAGAACCACAAAAAATTAGGCAATTAACAAAAAAAAAAAGGAAAATAACATAACAACAGAAAGCAGTTTTCTGAAAATGAAGATCATAGAGTCATAGAATGGTTTAGGTTGGAAGAGACCTTTCGAGATCATCTAGTTCCAACCCCCTGCCATGGGCAGGGACACATCCCACTCGACCAGGTTGCTCAAAGCTGCATCCAACCTGGCCTTGGACACTGCCAGGGATGGGACATCCATAATGTGTCTGGGCAATCTGTTCCAGTGCCTCACCACCTTCACACTAAAAAACTTCTTCCTAATGTCTAATCTAATCTAAATCTACACTCCTTCAAATTTAAAGCCATTCTCCCTTGTATTATCCCCACATGTTCTTATAAAAAGTCCTTCTCCCTGTCTACAAACAAGATGTCTACAAACAAGATGTCTACAAAAAAAGATGTCTACAAACAGTCTAGAAGCTGTTGAAAAATGGTAATAAAATCAAATAAAACAGCTGTGGATATTGGAGAATCTAAGGTGTTTAGGGTAGAGATACCAACCAATGCTTTGCGCTTCCCTACAATAACATCCCCTGCTGTCACTAGTAGAGAAATAATACTCGCAGGCTAGTCTGGTGCAGCAAGGCACCTCTTACTTCAGCTCCCACTGTTTCTCTGGAATGGCTGTCCCAGTAAATTAAACAGTACCAAGGCCTGGCACCTGACTGGTAGGACTTGTATTTTTATACTGTTAAGCTACTGGCTACTGGGACTAACCATGGGCCAGGGTCAATCTCAGTAAGCAGATCGTAGGAAGCCAGCTTCTCTTGGGAAGTTGAAAGCATTCAGATGTATGGACATGAGCTGTACCATGCCAGCTGGATGAGCTGTTAAATTTTATGTAACATTATAGACACAGTTGCAGAGGCCAGGGCAGCTAATCATGTCAGGAGAGGCATGATTCTTATAGAGCCACAGCATATATATCAGAACAGATGTATCAGTATATATTACAGAGAGCATGCATATCTGCTGCATCATTCTCCCTCACAAAAATGTTATATAAAAGTAGCAAGGCTTGAAGCTTGAACTACTTTAAAAGAAGAGTAATGAAAAAACAATTATTATTATATGATGAACTATATGAAATTACTGGATACTTCATTGATATGTTAGTCATAGTAACTTTTTTTCACTTTTCCAGTTATTCATTGAATGAAGGAGTAATGTGGAAATATATTGGTAATGAAGAAACAGAACAGCTTTTTGTGCACAATGAGGCAAGCAATCCATTTGTAGCCACTTCAGAATCAAAAGAAGATAAAATTCCTTTCTTGCCGTCTATTGCTGAATTTGTCTTGCACTGGAGAACTGACTTCAGATTTTGCTAGGAGTTAGGTCATTTCCAGTGCCATTTTTATTAAACAAACTCTTTGATTCTACAATGTTTCTGCCCTTGAAAATACAAAAAACATCCATGAAAAAAATGAGGGAAAGTTAAATCATGCTTGAGAAATTCATGTTCATTATCTAGCTAAGTTTTAAATATTTCAGCCAACCCAGTACATCACCACAATCCATTTTCAAAAATGCATTAGACACACATGATTTCTTAAAAGTCTACTTAGAGTTTGAGGTGAAAAATTGTTTCACATTGGTGAAAGTATGTAAAAGAGTGTGACAACTAAAGTCATAATCAGTTATGTGTTTAGGAATATTTGCTAGTTACAGATCAGTGTTTGACTAATTTCTCTATCTTTTTTTTTCAGACTGGATCCTCCTAAATTATTATGAAAAAAACCCATGTCTAATACTGTTATTGTAGCTGTGCCATTTTGGCAACAAGAGTTAATGCTTATTTGCTACATTATTTGGCAGTTAAAACCAAATAAATCAGGAAGCTGCCTCATTTGTTTGAATCTGAAAGTGAGGCAACTACAAGACATTTATGGTCTGAGTGTCCTAGAAAGGAATCCAAACCCCAGAGTTAGGCTTTTAGTCTTGCTGTGCAGTTTGAGAGAAGAATTAGGTGGTTTAAAGTAGCAGATCAAAGATCTGCATACTGGACTGGACAACTGGCCCCTGTGAAACATTGAGCTTGGAGGTATTTCTGCCTGAAACCCCTTATACCCTAATTATGATAGCCTGAGATTTCTCTCAATTTAACCAGTACTGAGGAGCTGGTTCTTCCAAGAACAGCACATACAGCTTCTCTTCCAAAGCACTCAGAAGACCTTAAAAGTTTCATGTAAATGTGGTATGCTGAGGAGGTGGAAGAGGTGGTGGTTGCCTTCTCTGGGAGGCTGGAGAGAATGCAAAGGAGGAAAGAGCAGTAGGTTCAAATTCTTTTCTTAGGAAGAGTAAAGTCCACATTTAGGGTAGTGAAGAAAGCCTATAATCAGCTCAGTCAGTTGATGCAGAAAGCTATTCAGCTCATCCTAAAACGAACAGCCATTTGATCCTCTGGATTGAGTAGGTCTTTGTAACACAGACCTCAATTGCCATCTGAAAATGTCTTTGGATGTCTAGGATGTCCTTCCAGGGTTGTTACATACAGTATAGCACCTGTTGCATATCTGTCTCTTTCCTGAGGAACAGAGACTAGAGCAAATAGGACACTCATAGTGCAATTGCACTAAATATCAGATGTGAGTGATCAATTGATTTGGGCTTTAGATGTCTACATAGAGTCATAGAATCATAGAATAGTTAGGGTTGGAAAGGACCTTAAGATCATCTAGTTCCAACCCCCCTGCCATGGGCAGGGACATCTCACACTAAACCATGTCACCCAAGGCCCTGTCCAACCCGGGCTTGAACACCACCAGCAATGGAGCATTAACAACTTCCCTGGGCAACCCAGTGAATATATCCCTAGATGTCTCTGCTCCTCTGATGGAATGGGGACAGATAGACACCTCAAGAAGACAACTTGACATGCATTAAAGGTCATCCCATCTTAACATACATCAGTCTCTCATAACATCTGTTTCTCTGAGGACAGCAAGGTCTTACATCACAGGCGAGTATTCCTATGCTTCTTTCCAAACTACAGATTAGATCCCTAACATGGAGATAATGTTTATTTTCAAATCCCAGTTGGAAGGAAAATTACATTACACAGTATACGCAAAGCACTGACATCTTAATTAGGCACACTGATTAAACTCCAATTCCTGAACTGAGCAAAGGCGCATGCCTGGTATTTTCACCATGATCTCATTATTTAGTTAGCCCAGTTCACACACAAATAATATTCAAGTTCAATTCCATTTTGGTATTCAGAGACGAGTGGTTCCAGTAGTGTCAGCAAAAATGAACTCTTTTCTCAATTAATTTCCTTTTCTGTTAGAGTTTTTTTAAAAAGACAACTAGACAGAAATCTCTCAGAGAACTGCAGTAACAGAAGTTATACTTTATGAACACTTAGGTAATATTTGTTAGAGACAGGGCAGCTGAGTGAATCATGCAATTTAAGATTATAGCTTCATAGTTTTTGCTCACATTACAGCCCTGTGAGGTATCCATAAACACATATTTGTTCCCTGTATTCATCCCTTCTGCCCCCTGGAAGATTATTTAATAATTAGGTCCTACATATCTTTCTTTCTCTGAGATAAATATGAAGGCATTCCTCTGTGGAAATTCATGAAGAATTAACCTTTTCATTTCATAATAAATATGCTTTTGAAATATATTTTAATGTGAGCATGTATATTTAAAAAAAATCAGAAAAAAAGTGAAAAATGTGAACAAGTCCTTCTGGAATTTTTTTTTTTTTTTTTTTTTTAACAAAGTTTGGCTTGCATTGGGAGTTTGAAAGTTTTTGAAACACATACTTCTTATCCAGAAGACCACACAAACACCTTCAGAATTCTTATTATCACTTAAACATATTTGAGACCTTTAGTCTGTATAACATTATGGTAGATATAATGGAATCTACGGAAATTTACACAAATTTGCTGCAGATATCTATGGGGATTTGAAGAGTATTGCTGTCCTACAAGGTTAGAGAATACCAATGAACATTCACCAAAAGGAACTGTTTGAATGTGTCAATACCAATAAATACTCCCACAGAACATAAAATCATCATGTTCATATGCAAGGATATGGTGTTCATATCTAAACTTTGTTGTGGGATCTGGATCATACTAACTACTGAACAGCGCCTAGTGACAGAAAGCTCCATACTACCAGCCAAAAGAAAGTGAGTGTCTGTTCTAGTAATTTAACTATCATAGAACCACATAGATAACAGTCGTGGTGCCTGGGACTATGTCCTGGCACTTCTTGATTTACTGTTCTCAGCAAACCTCAAATATGATATTTTTGTTTCCATTAATCTGATTATTGTTTACTCCTTATTTCTTTCCTTTCTTCCTGACATGAGTGCTCATTAACACTTGGAAAAAAGGGGAATTTTTATCTGCCTCTGGGGCGACAAAAGTCAGCCTAAGAAGCGGTAGTATGGACATCCTATCAGCCTACTACTGCAGGTACCTGTTTTGGAATGCCCACAGATGGCCATACAGATCTCGGCCTTTCTGACAGGGTTGAAGGTGGCAACAAACAAGGATCACAGCTGGATCTGGTCTGGGAAGACCAAAGGCTTTCATGCACCCTATTGAGCACTCAGTAGGTGGCAACACCTTCCTGTAGCTATCACTTTGGACTGGTTAACAACCGCAGTTTGGATGGCAAAAGTATTATAGCCCACTAACCATTCCT
>JAOEHX010012042.1:0-10562 GCA_025448015.1 Bolborhynchus lineola
TTGAGGACACCAGAACTGCACACAATACTCTAAGTGAGGTCTCACAAGAGCAGAGTAGAGGGGCAGGATCACCTCCCTCAACCTACTGGTCACACTCCTTTTGATGCAGACCAGGATAGGGTTGGCTTTCTGGGCTGCAAGAGCACACTGCAGGCTCATACTTGATTTAGTTCAACAGACCCCTGCCTGTAGTAAACAAGTGGTTGGGAACAGCACTTGGAAATCATACCTGACCAACCTGATTGCCTTCTAATGAAATTACTGGATTTGTGATAAAGATGAGAGCAGTGGATGTCGTTTACCCTGACTTGCCTCCACACTGTCCCCTACAGCATTCTCATATCTCTGCCAGGACATGAGAGCCTTAGTGATGGACAGGTAGATGGCTAAAATACTGGCTGGACAGCTGAACTTGTTCAGTTAACATTCAGATGTTCATTGGGAGTGCTTTATATTCTTCTTGGCTAGAGACCTCCTGAGCTCCCTTGCACCTGAGTTATCCTATGCTTTTACAAAATAGACATAAAGGAAAAAAAAAAAATCCAGTTAATAGCACATAATGTTGAAAATTGACACCTCATAGCACCTATAATACAAAATTGTTTATGAATTTCCTATATTGAAGTTAAACATGCACACAGACATCAATAAATGCACATGTAACTTGTACAAATAGTATCTGCAGCACAGATTGACACTGCTCCCATGCAGTGTTTGAATATTGACCTGACCTGCATGTAACAAAGAGAAAAGGACAGAATCAATAAAAGCCCAGGAGGTACAAACCAGGGAAAAGTGATGGCGAAGTGAAATCCATGTTGCAATCCAAAATAAAGGCATTAAGGCTAAACAAGCAAACAAAAAGGTGGGGCGGAGAGGAGGCTAGTGTTATCTGGAACGGGACAGGGAAAGGGGCAGGAGGACTGGCATGGGCCCAGGGCATTCCTCCACTGCCAGCAGAGCTCCATGAAACCCACCAAGAGCACCCTCTTGCTGAACACCCACAGGGATGTGACCTGCCACTGTTGACAGGGACCCTCTCACCTCACCATGTTAAAAGAATTTGGACCCTCTCACCTCACCATGTTAAAAGAATTTGGTTTTGAAACAACCAAACAGTGGGTGACCTGGCACAAACGTTAACGTGGCTCCCATCAGTGGGGTCCCTGTTTGCTCCAGTTTGCTCCTTAAAATTAGTAAATGATGTGCACAGAGAAAGTCATCAGAAAATCATTAGGGTTCCAAATGAAGAGCTCTGTACTGTGGAAAAGCCTGACTTTAGGATGCCTGCTCAATATTTTGTGCACTAAGGTGCAGTCAACAATTACATAATAGTGTCTGTTCACATTGCTATGCATTTTCTCCATACATCTGCTAGAACAAAATTTCAAATATTTCCTTTGAAAGCTTTCCTGAAGCTTTTGTGGATTTCACATTTGCTTTTAATTTTGAAGAGTTTTCCTTATATTTTATATATCAACCACAAATTCAAAATGAAGTCACTATCTAACATATTAATTCATTAATGAGAATATGAACAAGTAAAACATTAGATATTAGTCAAAACATCATGCTAAAGTTTTACCAATGTTGTTTTGAATGTTGCTCTTTATACAAATACTTCTTTTCATAAAAAAAGAAAAGGCACTTTAAGGCCAAGTCATTACTTTCAGTTTCGGCACTTCCCCTGTTTCCTACCCAATGCTCCTTGCCTGGGTGAAACTGTATTTAAAACTGTTAACTAGCACAAGCTTGCCAAGCCTCCCTTAATTAAGGCCAGTAGGGGCAAAAGTAATGATTAAACAAGAGTAAATGCTGGCCCACCATGAAATCAAACTAACACAACACCATCACGATTTCAGATAGATAGGTGTGAAAAAACTCAGGGCTAATTTGTTTCTTAACAGAAGTGATGTCCACCTTCCTTCACACCTTTGCAAAGCAAAGAATAAACTGCCCTTTTTGTGATATCAAGAATATAGCCTTGTTAATGCATTTCAAGCCCAAGCTAATTAAAAAAACCTCTGGTTTGACTGTGTTTTTCTCTTAATAATTTATTTTGATCACACCTCTTTTCAGTAAGCTCCTGACACCACTCCAGACACAGGCAAACAATTTCTTCTGCTTTTTGCTGATGTAGAGTTATGAATAATAGTGTGCAAAGACATGAAATAGTCCTTCAAGAAAATTCTAATAAAACCACAGACTATCAGCTGTTGGTTTGGGTTATGGTAACAAATTGACATTGAACCGAGAGTTCAGGTTTTGCACTTCACATGCACACAAAATACATTCACAAATTTATATTACTTCCACAGAAATGTACCATCACCATTAATTTAACATACATGAATGTAGTTTTCATCTTCAAGGTCAGTGGTTAAAGGAAGCCTGGAAATACTCCTATAAAGTACAACAGATTTGCCTCTCCTTCTTATCATTAAATAAATAAATAAATAGCAACATTTCTCCACATATCTTACCGTTCTCTTTTCCTCTAAAGCATCTCTTCCTGAGACTTTTACCTGTTTTCCTAACTCCATTTCCCAGCGTGTAGGAAAAACACCCTAGTATACTAAGCAGAAGTGATTTAACCTGGCTACATGTTAGATATCCCAGTACTTTTGGAGTCAGGAGAGAGAAGTATCAGACAGCACTGTGGTGATTTCTGGTCAGCGTGTGTTTCCATTTATAGCTGCTGAAAATCCACAAATAGAAGCGTAGGGAGAGGGCAGGCAGCTGCCTCTGATAACAATAAATGTTGGTCTAGAATCACAGAAAATTGTTCAGGAGGGATTCTGGTTACTGGCCTCATTTACTCTCCCCTCCCCCCTTCTACCCCAAAAGCTCATACTGAAAAATTCTATGAAAATAGATGGCTATTGTCTCAGTAGCACCAACTTATACTCACAGAGATTATTAAGCAAGTAAAACATCAAATATTATTAGCTGGCACCGTATGTTGTAAGTTATGTTATGTTATGTTCGTATGTTACATAGAGGCAGAATGCTGTAGAACAGCATTTTTAATTGGTGCTTTGGCATGACTGTTGATCTTTCTCTGTTGGGTATTTAGGACTGAACTATGTTCATACACATTCATGCAGAGTGTACTGTCCTTTTGTAATATTAGAACGTGACATCTTGGATTTTTGAAATGCAGAAATAATTGCAAAACTTTCAGCAGGCACTGTGAGCACCCCTAAATACAAGAAATGACCGGTAGGAATCTAAAATGAATATCCATACAAATGGTGGTTATGGAGTCTGTTAGTTAACTGCAGAAGAATAACCTGGCTCTGGTTCACAATGATAAAGTCAGGAGGCCAATATTAGAAACTGTAGCACCAGGGTAACTTCTTGGCAGCTCTGCTGTGGATGCCAAGGTTTATAACACACCCTCCAGTTGCCACATCAACTGAGCTCATGTTATCTCGGGGGTTATTCACACAGAAGACTAGCTCTGCACGTACAAGCGACGGAAGGGGAAGCACGATGACAGAAAAACACAGAAAATGTTTGCTACTGTTAAAAAAGAATGGTAAACATTCTCTCTGGTCAATCGGATTCACTAAGAAATACAACCCTTGTAAAGCTGGCACATTAAGCATCTCACAAAATCCTTAGTGAAGAAAACACACATCATTTCCCTCTCTTCCTCTCAACATGTTGGTGAAAGAGACTTCTAAAATAGATAGATAGACAGACAGACAGATAGATAGATAGATAGATGCAGCTATAAAAACCTTTTTCATCTTTGTGGAAATGACAGCAAAATTAGGCACACTCCTTTCTACTCTACTTGTTTCTAGATTTTCTAGATTGATGCTGTACTCACATAACCTTTAGAGCCTTGAATAGAAAGAAAAGGCAATCAAAGAATTCATCACACAACAGTGCATACAATTTACATATGAAAAGTTGACCAAAACAAAACAACCTTAGAGTGTTCCTGTTCTGAAACATTCTTCAGAACAAGGAAAACTTATTCCATTGACAATTATTTTTCTTTAGTCTCTTTTACCTTAATTTTCAGAAGTATATGGCAACCAGCAGAAGAGTATATGTGGCAAGGCAAACACAAAGAACCAGTCAAACCTACAAGGGCTGCCATAGTGGAGGGAATAAATATGAGCTTGATGTCACAAGAGTAAAAATACACCCCAATGTGTTTCCCAGAAATGCTGGGATAAAAGGGTAAGTGACATAATACCCAGGGGAAAGCTGTAGCTGTTCACTCTTCAGCCGGAAGGCAGACAGTATTGAGAAGTTAGTATCTCTGAAATCTTTTCTGTGAGGCTGAAACATACTTCCTGCAGTGAGAGACTTGTATAATGCCTTTGCACCACTTAATGTCCTCAAATGGGGCCTTCAGTGGGATTGAAACAGAAGATGACATTGCACTGCTGCTTACATTACCGATCATTCCTGTGGCGTGGATGAAAAACTTGAAGCATCTCCACTCCCATCAACCTGTCCATTTGCAACAGTCATATATCACAGACAAGGACCGGAGCACCTCAGTTGGGCACATTCAGCTACATGTGCCCAGTGCACTACACAGCCCTATCCCACCAGTGGCTGGGATACCCCAGCTGTCAGCAGGCTCCCAAATGGCAGCTCCCAGGGGAGTCTCTCCTGCCTTGTGCTGAGGAATGGTTACCCATGTCGGTAAAAGAGCAGGCTGTATCTGGAGTTCGTGCTGTATGTAACTTAGCACTCAAACTAACTACACTAAAACGCAATCTCTAGTCATGTTTATACTCTCTACTTCCAGGATCTGTTTTCATGTGTCAGCTCACCTATGTGAATGTTGAAGATGATCACTATGGAATGACTCAGGGAAGTGACTATGAAGTGATTTCGCTCATAATAATTCTATATAAGATGCTAATCAGAGTATGCAGTTTCACAAGTGAGTTTTTCACTAACATTGTGGCTACTACAGCCTGAATAGGAGATTCCATGGGGAAAAAAAAAAAAAAAAAGGTAAAAATTAAGACACTACAATAAGGAAAGACCTAATTTCTCATAGGTCTGCAGACTGCATTGCAGATGGGAATGGGAGCAAAGAGCAAAGAATGTAACAGAGTACGACAGAAACTTCATGCCATCATGTTAAAATCAGGGAGCACAAGAAATACTGAATGCAAGGCTCTTCTATAGCCTGGATTCTAATACATAAGGACCCTGGAGGTAGTGCAGAAGGGCTGACATCTTGTTACCTACCACACCCTGTTTAGCATGACATTTGAAGACTAACTGGAGGAAAGACCATGATCCTAACCATGTGGGAATTTGGGTTTATATAATTATGGGAGTACATTTCTTATTCCTACATAGAAATAATGGTTATTCTACTCCAAGGACTTTCTAAGACACCATTAGTAACTGTATATTTCCTGTTCTACTTCACAGGGGAAAACATAGTAAACAGGTGCTAAGTAAAGAGCATGCTCTACACATCGCCTAAATTACTGTGCTGTTTTCAATTACTTCTTTGTATTACAGTCACTGGTCTCTTGACACCTGTTTTTCTTCTCAAAGCAGGACCTAACAAAAGGCCAAGAGATGAAGTGTAATGGGGAAAGGAGGAGTGCTGAATATCCAAAATAGAAGTACTATGTAAATAAACCATTTAAGCAAATGTATTTTCTATGCTCATTTGATCTGCTGTTCTTGCAGAAGGAAGCAAGTGACTATTGTGATGTTTGTGGGTCACTCTCAGCTGTGTTTTCATCCATGTGGTTACAGCAGTTCTTTTACTTTGCCCATTTTCATATTCAGCGTGACTTGGCTGTAGCCCAGGGCTGCCAGCAAATGACTGGATCACACATCATACATTTGCACCACTTCTTTCTATTTGCTCAGAATCAAACACACCAAAAGCATTCAACAGTCAGAAGTATTAATTCTGACCTGGATGTGCTCAATCATATTATACTCAGTTAAAAGCCACATACTTTATTCACAGTTAAAAGACGATTAACACAGAACTCATATCTGCAGTGATTTTTAGATGTCTGATGTGGAGAGAATTTCTGTCCCACACTTAAAACAAGCATAAAAGTTAAAAGAAAACCCAATAGGCTCCCTTTCTACTTACAACCACTAGTCTGTCAGAAGCTGTAAATAAAGCTTTTCAGGTTATTTCTGGTGCCCGCCCTTCTGTCAGTCCCAGCATGTCATGCCAGCAAGAATCTCTTACGTTACTCCAGCACATCCACCCAAGGTCACACACATGCCCGGAAACTTCAGGACCTCAGCAGTGTTTCTAGCTGGTATTCCATGGCATGTTCCTTACAGAAATGAAGAGCATTACAGAGTGGTTGGGACCGTACATGGAGCAGGCTTACCTTCCAGGCAGCCAGGAGCCAAGGGCGGGAAGCTGATCCTTAGGAGCGTTGAGTCCACATTCCTGCCCCAGAGCCCAGCAGCTGCTGCTGTCGCTCCCTGGTCCACCCCGCCAGCTCTGCAAACACTCACAGAGCAGGAGGCAGCAGGCGTGGAAAAAGAGGGAAACATCCCAGGAACCACAAGTCTCTGCTTTGCACATGAGGAAGCAGAGCCCTGCGTGTCATGTACAGGGGGCAGGAGGCTCCTTGGCAAATTTTCTCCAAAGGGGAAACTTTGAATACATTTGAGGACAAAACCAAGTAAGGTTATTTCAGTAGTACCATAAATGGATTCTGAGACATTCTCTGACATGGTCATCAATGGAAGCTGTAAGTGCTTAAGTGCTTTTTAATCTTCATGGGGCATTTAAGTCAACTGTGTTAAAGTGGACTGTTCTTCTGCTGGCAAGGTCCTACGTGCGCTATCCTCCTGGAGCACAGACAGCAGTGGAACAACTGTCCACTTTTCTGTTACATACACATTGTTTCAGCTATATACACATGATGTTCCTGAATATTACTGCTATACCCCAGGCTGTAAAATACATTTCAATAGGTGCATTGCAAAAAAAGAAATCATCCCTCCCATATTCAGGGACACTATTTGCCTTGCCTTCTTTCACAATTATGGATGTGGCAATGTTGAGACATGGCTAACAAAATACATTAGGAAAGCATTAAATACCTTGTTAAGTATCTTTTAAGTGATGTGGAAGCTGGGAAAAAGTTGAAGCCAGTTGCTCACAGAAAATGAGCAACTGCTCCACAGTCAGGCAGTGGGCTTTTTCTAGGCACCTCCCAGGTGAGCAGCAAGCAAGAGCACAGGATATGAGCTGTCATTAACAGGCCAACTCCCATCATACCTTTTACACCTCGTCTCACCCACTCTTGTCAAACACCAAACCTCAAAAATACATTACTCAGCGCTGATAAGGACACAGGCAGCTGACCTCCACCTCTACCCCACTTTTGCAGAAGAAAAATGAAATATAATCACCTGCCCTAACATATTTTTTCCTAAAGCAAAGCCTGAATAAATGTGTACCTGAAGCTTTGACTGGTGGATTTTGTGTTTGACCATTTACAAAACATGCACAGCCATTTACAAAAACATTTGAATTCATTTGTCAACTTGCGTTCAGGGCTTTTTCCACAGAAAGTGGTACCACTGTAAATCTATACCCACAATGAAATCCTCAACACTACAATATGAAATGTGCTTTGAAATCAAATCAGTTGAAACGGATAAAGTGTTTAAAAGTTATCTGAATGATGACAGCATTTGGTTAAAAGGACGTAATTTTGATATAGAAAATATTTTTACTTCCAAGACCTAATGAAGAATATAAAATAAATACCTGTACATGAGGAGGAAAAGGAATGAAATAAAGAACTCTCAACAGCTCTCAACTACAATTTTTCCTGCAGCCCATGGCTGGTTATAACAGCAGAATTAATTTACCTCTTCTGCAGCCTAGGAAGACATAATAAAGCAATAATAAATGGCATGTTATTAGCTGGATTGCCAAAGAGTTTACAGGTTCTGAGCTTGATATTTTTGCAATATGTATTGATCAAACATTAAGTCATTATGGAAGTACCTTGTTTATTTTGGAGGAAGAAAAGGGATGGGAAGCAAATATTTTTGATTATAATTTCATTTATCAACATCATTTAAGCTAATTCAAATCCACATAATACAATCTTTATTATTAAAGCCATAGCAGATGCTCAAGTAATGTTCATTTTGCAAATGAATGAAAATCAGTGTAATATTCCTATTGCTATTTTCAATTAAGATGCTGATGAACAAGATAATGAAAAAGCCACAGCAGATGCAGTTGAGTGTCAAGAGAAAACTTGATACCATAGTGTTACTGCAAACCTATCTTTTCTAGATAAAATATCCCTTTTATCAGTGGGAGATATTGTTCTAATCTGTGACAGCCACATTCTCCTGGCAACTTACTTGTTCTAGAAAAGCCAGCTACCAGCATTCTTTCTAGTCAGATATGAATGATCACCTGAGAAATGCCTCAGAATGTGATTAAAAGATGAGGATTTACCAGGCACTGAGTTGTCCTATATTAAATTTACAGGAAAACAAATTGATACACATCATAAACCCCATAAAAGTATACTTTATGCACATGAAAATAAGTCATGACATCCCAGTCTAGTACAGCCAGACCCCACCTCTGATTTAAGGCAGCAGCATGGAACTTCAAATGAAGATCAATCCCAAAAGGTTCTCCTTGAGCACCTCAAAATGCACTAGAAACCTGAACAGCAGTGAAGAGAACTGAAGGAGAGAACACTGTTATACAAGAACATTTGCTCTTAAAAGCTTATCTCATGTGTACACACACACATATATATATGTACACATGAAATACTGGCACATCACAGTAAGTAAAATTTGAGGTATTCTGCTTATATGCAAATCAGGAAAAGAAATCAAAGAGTCTCAAGATATAAATAAAATATGTATAAATAATATATAAATATATAATATATAACACATAAAGAAAAGAGTTCCTCAAGTAAAAGATATTAATTTTCAATTCACTTTCAGGTGCATAGTTGTGTAAGACGCCTCCTGCATTTAGATCTCATAAAACACAATTTACAGGTCCTGTCCAAATCTGATACACATTTACCTAGAGAAACTATTCTTTATTACACTAGAATGAGATAGAGAATTCCAATGAAAATAACATTTGGAAATAACATTTCTCTGCAGGGAAGACAAAAAAACAAAACAAACCAACAGCACTATGTAAAAGACAGAAAAGGATTTTTTTATTCTCATAGAAAATGACATTAAAAGGAACAATTCAAAGGAACCTGGGGATAGAAAAAAGTGTGCTATATAGACAAAACACGGACACAAGTTTTTAAAAATACAATTGTTTTCAGTGTGTTTCCAAATGGGTAAAGTACCTGCTGAATACAAATCACATGCTCTTTTCACCATTGTATTTAGGTTCTGTTGGACACCCTTACAAGTGGCTATTGAAACATGTGGTCACATTCACATAACCGCACCCAGCACATTTTGTTTCAAGTGCACAGGTTCTGGTCAAAGGAAAGTTCAAGGCAAAGAAATACAAACATGGGTTCTGCTCCCCCCACTCAAATCCGTCTTCTGTGTAATGGTTTTCCCTACAAATAAGGCATAGCGGTTCAACTACTACATTAAATGTAATCAAACAATGGGAAAGAAAACCACCCATGAACTCCTTCTAGAGAAGTACTTTATTAGGGAGGGTAAAAAGCACTGTTCAGACAGTCTGAATAGGCATGGCCTTCTGTGTTGTCAGGTTCCTCAGGCTCAAAGTCATCTGGGTCTGGAGGCAACTGGTCGGTATCTTCATCAGAAGTGGAAGGGCGTGTGAGGATTATCCGAGGTATCTTCAGCAAGATGCAAAAGATTTCAGAGAAAAGAGGTCAAGAACAGAGAAGTGTGTAAAGGGTTTAAAGGTGAAGAAGGTGATGAGACAAACATAGGAGAGATGTAACACAGCAGGGTTGCATAGAATAATAGAATAGTTTAGTTTGGAAAAGACCTTTAAGATCAAGTCCACCTGCTCACCTAACACTGCCAAGTCCACCACTAAACCATGTCCCGAGTGCCATATCTAGACGTCTTTTAAATACTGCCAGGGATAGTGACTCAAACACTTCCCTGGGCAGCCTGTGCCAGTGCTTGACAACCCTTTCAGTGAAGACATTTTTCTTAATATCTAATCTGAACCTCCCCTGGCACAACGTGAGGCCATTTCCTCTCTTATTGCTTGGTACTTGCTACTTGGCTGCATTTGCACTAGCTCCGCCAGTACCCTTGGGAGGATCCCATCCAGATCCATAGACATATGTGTGTCTAAGCAGGTTGTAACCGTTTCCCTTTGGATTAGGGGGGCTTCATCCTGCTCTCCATCCCTGTCTCCCAGCTCAGGGGGCTGGTACCCAGAGAACAACTGAACTCACTAACAAAGACTGAGACAAGTGGCATTAAGTCCCTCAGCCTTTTCATCATCCTTTGTCACTATGTTTCCCCCCACATCCAATAAATGATGGAAATTCTCCCTAGTCCTTTTTTTGTTTCCTTTTGTTTTCAGCTTTTGAAAAAGAATGTGTTCTATGCCAAAAATTGCATTGATAATT
>JAOEHX010012043.1:0-36929 GCA_025448015.1 Bolborhynchus lineola
CTGCATTGCTCTGAATGCTTACTGTAGGTGCTGGCAACTGACTGGGTGTGTTGGGATGGAACGATGCCCCCCTCCCCCAACACATCTAGTTGAAAATCCTTGACCAATCTGGCAAGCCTCCTATCAAATCCACTCTTCCCTTTCTTTGTCAGACCAGATCCACCAGCACCCAGTAGGCCTGGCCTCCTGAATTGAGTCCTGTGTTCTAGATACCCAAACCCCTGACTATAGCACCACCCTTATAACCATGTATTAACCTGGCCAATCCTCCTGGCCTTTTTAAGGTCCTTCACTTTATCCTGGAGAATTGATAAAAAGACAGTCTGAGCTCCAGAGCCCCTGACCACCTCTCCCGGGACTCTGTAGTCCTTCTTTATGTTCTCCTGGCTACTGCTATCTATATCACTAGCACCCACACAGATCAGTAGAATTGAGTAATAGTCAGTGGGACAAAGAAGAGTTGGAAGAAAGTAATGTTTTTTCCTCAATTTTTCATCAAGGAATCAATCTATTAAAATCATTAAAATCTTTCTTTCAATATATATTAGTGGGAGCCCAAGGAAGGAGACACAGCAGAAATATATCTCAGTAGATGCTTTGGCATCATCGCAGTTAAATATCTTTTCAAGGGCAGGGCATTTTCCTGGGACCACAGAAGTGAGAGAATCAGAAACCAGCTATGTCATCTAATCCTATCCTTGCCAATGCAATGTTGTATGGCATATGCTCTGGTAGCTGTAGAGAACTTGTAAGACCACATTATAGTGGAAAGCCCTTGTGTTTGCAGTGACATAGCCCAAATAGGCGAAAGAAGAGGCTGTATCCATACAGAGACCAGGTAATCTGTTTAGTATCTTCAGTCCTTTCATTCCCTGTAAACTTAAACGTTAAAGAATGTCATTAACGTCAAATGTTTGTCCTCTCTCCTTCTGCCTGAGGGAACTGTTGCAACCAACCACGAATCTGGCTTTGAAAGGGATTGCTTGTTTCCCTCCGCATGCACAGTGATGCTTACTGCATATTTATTTTAATGTTCATGTGGCAAAGCAACTGTGAAAATAAGACCATATCTTTGGAAGAGATACACGTACATTTCCTACACCATGTATATATGCCAGCAGGTCTTTTAACTAACAGGCAGGCAATTGATAACAGGATTTTCCAAGCCACAAGGACTGGTTAGAGCGTCGAAGCCTGAAGGGATCACAGGGGTCATTGGTAATGCCTTCTGATCTGTGCAGTGTGAGTACTGATAGAGGCTTGCAATACATAGATATCGATGAACTGCATTCACAGCCTTGGAGCTTCCCATTCTTCATTTGTAGTGCTAATGTCATGCTCATTGTAGGCAATAAAATATGGCAGAAATAATCTTTTTCTCATGTTTGTGTTTATACCATTTAATCTTTGCCCAGAAACTTCATGGGGTGCCAGCACTTGGGAATACCCACACAAATATGCAGATATGCTCATGTACATGTAAAACAGCACTTACTATGTTTTAATTATACCAGAGCTGCTTTCGAGTGTATGAACATGCAGGATGAAATAAACTTCCCTCTGTAAGGTCTAGCACAAACTCAGCATTAAAGCCTTGCTAAAGCCCTATTTTGAGAGCTTAAGTACTATTAAATGTTACAGTAGCCTCACGCCATGTCTGCAAAGGGAGCGTAACTAGAGTGTGTTCACTGTGAAGTAATGGTTGTGTTAATAGTTACAGGTAGGGTGACCAGGAATCCATGCCTGGAGAACCTGTGATCTTGCTGATTTCGTGCCCTCTCTGGCATCCTGTGAAAAATCTCACATGACAGCTTTGAGGATGGCTGGATCCCCACTGGTCAGCTGCTCCGTTCAGATAATTCTTCCTCGGATATTCCTGGATGACAGAAATCCCCATCAAAACCTGTCAGGAGGAGAAGAGCAGTGGTGGTGTGAAAACAGCCTGTGGTATGTTTGTAGTGCTGTTGTTTCAGAAAGCCCATCAATACCACTTCTAGCCCAGTAGCATCAAACCAGTAAAACACCATGGCATGGAGCTCAACTTAAGGTGGTTTGTTTGTTGTGGGGTAGGGTTTGAAGCCTTGACTGAATCCAGTGCTGCTGCTCTCTTCACTTTCTCACACAGGTTCAGGGTGTCTCTGCCTCAGCAAGTTGCAGTTCCTGCCTTCACACCACAGCCAAAAGCATGTGACAGCCTCCATCATGGCTATGCCCGGGTGTCTCCCCAGGCAGCACAGAGGTACCCACTAAAGCCTGACTGGGTCATACCCCACAGGTCCCATTCCCTGAAAGGGCTCTCCTTTTCTGGGCAATTGAGCACCACTGTCTTGTCCTCATCAGCCCAAAGTGCTGCGAGGAACCTCTTGGTGCCAGCAGGTGTGCCTAAAGGCCTCTGGGATGGGCTGTGGGGGAAGAGGTGCTGCCTGGTTTTGTATTTGTTTCATTTGCTGTGAAGGAAGGATGCTCTGCCTGCACCCTTCTGGGGACTGGGCAGTGAGGACAGCAGAAGGGCTGTGAACAGACTGGACTCCTCCTGCTGAAGCACATCTTTAAAGGTTCATCTTTACGTTTTCTTCTGAGTGACAGAAGTCACAAGCATGTAGTTCAGCCCCTGCTATGAGATGAGATGTTCACATCCCACTGGAAGGTGGAAATGTGAGCTTACACTCCCTTTAACTTTGCTCCTTTCCCCCATCAGTGTCTGCCCAGCTCTCCTGCTTTCTCCTGTATTCTTCCAGTGGGTTGATTTTTCTGTAGAAAGTCTTGCTGCATTCAGGAAGCTAAACGGGCAAAAAGCCAAAGAAAATTATTCCTTGGTTTGCCCCATAGGATTAATTTCTGGCCACTGTTTCCTGCATCAGCTTCCCACAGGTGGCATTTTGCCATCTCATTGCTGTAGCTGCAAAGGGACAGCACAGCCTCTGTCAGCCTTGAGGAGCACATCTCAAGACCAAGCATCTCCCAGTTCGTCCTGGGGTGAGGGAAGGAACCACGGCTTGCTGAAGGAGGGACACCCAAACCTCTCTGAGAGAGTGAAGAAGGCAGTTTTGTCTGTAGGTACACACAGCAGATGTTCTTCCCTTGCTGCTTATTACTCCCATACATTAGCAAAGTCTCTCTCTGCAATGTTCCTTGTACTTTGGAAGAACAGCTGCACATTAATAGAAGCCCTCAGTCTCAATTTAATGGAAACACATCTCACAGTGATTTAATTTCATGGTAAACCCCCCTCTCTCCCAGGCACACAAATATCCCAGTTTATGGAAGGGCAGAATCAGCCTTTCCCCTTGGTTGCAGAGCTCATTTTTTCCTGTAAACTGGATGTTAACAGCTCTGACACTATGACAGATTCCAGAGGCGGCTCTGGCACCATCCCGGCAGATCCGTAGTTGAGGCAACAACAGGGCTGTGGCGTGTGTGTCTGACTCCAGGTTTCAGTTGCCCAGGGAAGGACCATGCCAGGGTATTTCCTTTTTCCTCAGAGGTGTGGGGAGCACAGTCAGGAGAGCACTGGCCTGGCAGTGCCTGCCTGTGTCCAGTGTCCAGTGCCACAGGGATCCAGCAGCAGAGTTAAGGATCCAGATGAGTTCAAGGGTGCTGGGAGTGATGTGTTCACCTGAGTTCAAAAAGCTCACTGCACGTTTGTAAACAGGTGTATGTCAAATACACGTGTGTGTGTAGAGTCCACGTACATGCATATGAGTATACATATTTCAATCTAACCATGATTTCTCTTAGGTGTATGTATTGTCAGCAGTGTTGAATGGAATACTGGAGCTTTTCCAGGAGGGCTATACATCTTAAGTGCACTGAGATAAGGGAACAGATTATTTCCAACATTTTGAGGATCCTTAAGTATAGTAAAATCAAAGGCTTTTAGGAAAAAAAGTGCTGGGGGTGGGTGGGAAGCTCCAGGTTGCAGGAATAATTACTTGTGAAGAGTTCCACCCTCTGATAGAAATAAACATCCCAGGCTCTTTTAAAATAAGAAATAATCTTAAATATGACAACCCCTAAATGCACCTGCAGCTCATTAAGAAGATGCTTTCCAGGCCAGATTTAACTGCAGAAGAGATTACTTACATCCACATCAGGTCCAAAGTTTTCTGCTGGGGACCAAAGTAAAGCATAAGCTCTTAAGCACATCCTTAACTTGAGCATGCTTGTGGTAGCCAGGAGCTGCTGGCCAGCTTCACTGAGAGTGTCCACCCCTTGATGTGGAGATGGGTGAGCAGGTGGGTGCTACTTTGCCAAGCTGCCCAAGCCCTGACTTGCTGTTGCTCCTGCTCTTGAGAACCCCTTGACCTGCTGGGAACTAGCTCAGGGGCCCGTTCAGGCTGTCTCCTCCCACCCTGTGGAGGGTTGAGTAGGTCAGACCTAGGATTGAATGATGGGTGCTGTGATGCTTGGCTCAGGAGGGGCTCATGGCTTGTTTGAAGCTAAGTCTGAGCTAACTAGTACTTGAAGACAGCTGGTCAGGAATACCCTGTCTGGTTCTAGGTGGCATGGCAGGAGACAAGGACTAGGACAGCTCACCTCTCCTCCTGCAGCTTCTCACCTATCAGTGGGGTTTGTGTTAGCTGGCTTGAATATCATCGAGGTGTCCCCCTGCCCAACCCTGCCTTGTCTGCCAAGGGGCGGTGGAGGAAGGGTTTCCTGAATGTTCCAAAGGCTTTGTGTTCAGCTTCCATCATCATTCCTCTGGATTAATAACCAGAGCAGGTTCTCCATGTATATGCTGGGCGCCATTCAGGTTAACCCCACGTGCTCAATCACATCAGCTCTTGGCATCAAGAGCCTGCAGAGTCATAGCCTCATCTTTCGTATCATCAGTGGTGACACGAAGGCAAGAGAGATCCTGGCCTTTGCTTCAATTCTGTCACAGCTTTCAGCAATGCTGCAGAACCCATATTATATCAAAAGGCCCTTTCTGGAGACAGGGGACTCTGGTCACTTAAATGTTTCTGGTAAATTGGTAAGAACTGGTACTCACAATGGAAAAATCAATGCCACATTTGTAGTCAGAGATCAGAGCAATGGAACGAGCTCAGAAGCTCTCTTAATAAACAGTCTTTAGCCCAGTATGATAATTAGTATTATATATATAATATAAACACTTATACATATGTTATTTATCATTATTTTCCTCTTATACTTAACAGTTTCTGATTTTCCCTCCTCTGGAAGAGCAGGCTGTTGCTATCCTGCTATCTTTATGATTTCTAACTTGGCTTCTGTAATGAAATAAAAAACCAGTCCTCCCTTTGCAAACATGTGGTCATGCTTCTTAAATGAAACAGTGTGGTGCTTGGAGTATCGGGGCTGTAATTCAAGTTGCTGGTCACAAACTGCCAAAGTAATATTTCTTTCAGGATATTGCCTTGCACTGAACCTGAAGATTGACTTACAATCTGTTTCACCATGCGGGGTATCTGTTACTGTTTGGAAGAGTAATTAGCAAACACTGGCAAGGCATTCTCCTAAATAATGTGTCACTACTACTCCTCGTGAATTTAAATGAAAATATAAATATTAAACACAAGCAGCTCAGCTCTATGACTATTTTTCTTCTGTTGTTTTTTATGTATTTGTTAATAGCAGATAAGATTTTTTGATGTTTCGTGAGCTGTCATTTAAAACCAACAAATCAAAGATCTTTACTAAAGGAACTCCTGAGCATAGAAGCAGGTCTTCCCTATTCAGAGCACCATAGCCAGATGTTATGTTAGAAGTGCAGAAGTAAACATTTAAAACACTAAGAGGTAAGTAGTGCATTCACAGAGATTGTCCCCTTAAACTTAGGCTGTATTTGTTTCATCAATGATTTAAAACACTGAAAGTGCAATTTTTTAAAGTGATTTTATGCTGTTTTGGCTACTTCAAATTGACTCTGGTGGCTTTGGCTATTGTTGTCCTGGTCCCAGATAGCAGCTGACTGAGAAGAGCTGTGCTACCATACTTGAAATAGTCATGCCAGCATTGCCCTTAGTTCTTAGCAATGAAGTGCCTCTTCCAAGCCAATGACTAACTGGTCCCAGATTCTCCATTTCGGTGAAATATTTTCCTAGTCAGACAACACACAAGCTGGTGATACAGCTTCCTACAGAAGAACAGTGACAGATGCCACAGAGAACGGTCTTAGACAAGTTTTCTTGCTTTCACAGGAATACTACGGCATGTGAGACCCGTTAGATGATGGCCTTTAGAAAAGAGCCCTTAGCACTTTGGCATTGAAGGGGAGGGCTTGAAATGATCTATTAGCTTGAATGTGCATGGGGCAGTTGACAAGAAATAGTGGAGGCAACCTTACTCTCATTAGCAACATCTTAAACCATAGAGAGAGAATGTCCTTTCTCATGTTTCCTGCACAGATGCTGGAGATAATTCTGAGTCTGTAAAACTCTGCTGGATATATATATGCTGGATATATTTGCAGGACTTCATTCCGGGTTTGAGGAGTGAGTACATTCTTGTCCGGTCTTCAGACTGATGCAGTTTGGAAAAAACAACCCATGCCAAAGTGAGGAGCTTCTGTCCATGCAGTCCTCCGAGAGCACAGACATCTGCACCATCTGCACCCACGATGTGGGTCACATATGCATTCTGCAGTTTCGAAACAGCTCTAAAATTCAGTGGGGGTGGGAGCAGAGTAGTTTCTGTCCTCCTATGCTATCTATTTATTCTCCTTAAATGAGCATTTGCCCTGCAATCTCGCTAAGAAGCGCAGTTTTAACCCAGAGGGCACTCGATACTTAACTGTTCCCTATGAAACTTGTTGGCTAATATGGGATTGGAACGACTTCTTGCCATGTAAGTCTCAGTGTAGCAAGGCACCAAGTGATACTACTTGCCACCAAGCAGTATTGCTTGGTGACAAGTGTCACTGAGCAAGGTGGCAAGTAATCCCAGCTCACACTCAAATGAATTTGCAGTTGTCATTTAGTAAAGTGCTTACATACATTTTTCAATCTGATCTTATTATATTTAATGGGATATGGAATGTCCTTAATGGCTGTGCTACAGCTGAGTGATCTTCTGACTGGGAGCTTCGACCAGAGGCTGTACAAAACCAAACTGTGGAAGCCTCCTCTCACCCTGGCACTCAGGCTCTGCCGCCCATCAGAGTCCTCTCTAAAATGAAGACTGCACCTCCTTGGGACTCTCAACAAGCAGTCTAGACACACATTTGCCAGGAGTGGTTAAGGTATAGCTGCTCCTGCCTTAGGCTGGAAGAATGGCCTTGTACAAGCAATTGCAACCCCATTTTCTGAGCCTTCATGTTACATGATGGTTAGACTATTACATGGGTGACAAGTACAGCTACTTGTTAGTAGCCAAAATTAAACCCAATCATATTAATTACACAGATCTTTCTGTAGATCTTACACCTTTCTAACTTTGCCTAGGTATTTTCTCCAAGAAAAGAAGATTGGAGGAAAGAAAATGCTTTCCTTATCATGTATGCCTTATTATTTATCAGCTAACATCAACACAACCATTCTTCTCAGTTTAACTAGGATGGATGCCAGACTTACTGGCCTACTGTTCCCTAGGTCCCTCCAAGGCCCCTTCAGAAATCTACCACACATTTGTACCATTTATTGTGCTCGGATATCAAGTCTGCTTTCAGCAGCAGCACCATGCTGTAGTTTGGAGCTGGTAATTTCATTGCAGAGTTCTGAGCAATTGCCATCTGGTCCTGGCAATTTGTGACTGTGAATTTCATAGATAAGAATATATTTAACCTTTTCTAGTTTAACTGAGCTGGGTTGTTCGGTATGAAAAAGAGAAGGCTCTGGGAAGATATTCTAACAGCCTTTCAGTACCTGAAGGGGTCCTACAAGAAAGCTGGAGGGGAACTTTTTACAAGGGCATGTAGTGATAGGACAAGGAGGAATGGCTTTAAAAAGGGTAGATCAAGATTAGACAGTAAGGAAGAAGCTCTTCACTATGAGGATGATGAAGCACTAGCACAGGTTGCCCAGAGAAGCTGTGGCTGCCCCATCCCTGGTGATGTTCAAGGCCAGGTTGGACGGGACTCTGAGCAACCGGATCTAGTGTGAGGTGTCCCTACCCATGGCAAGGGGATTGGAACTGGATGAGCTTTAAGGTCCCTTCCAACCCAAACCAGTCTATGATGATTCTAAGAATTCTGCCTTCTTTCAGCAGAAATCTGGTGAACTTTTTGCTCCCAATGGATTCAGAAAAGATCATAAAATTTTAATGCCTATTTCTTAACAGTCTTTTAATTAAAGTTTTAACAATTAATAATTTTACACTGAACTTGCTACTATTAATAGCAGAGGAACTTTTAGATTTGTTTTAAATTTAAATCACTAATCTATCATCCAGTACTACAAATATGATTCTACTTGGCCTACACACTGAAAAGGATGCTACTGCTGAGTTCAGTGACAGGCAGAGTTAGTAAGAATACTCTTTCCTGCTTTCCTGCTAGCTTGATAGCACTAAAGAGGAAAAAGAACCACTTCACCAATTGGTGACTTAATTCCATGGGGCTACACCTCCAGACAACACTTATTTTCAGTGTTCCACAAGAAATGCTTGGAGACAGAATGTACCATAAGAGGCATTTGTACAAATTATAGAGGAAATAGATGTCAACAGCAGCTATGTTCCAGACTATCAGCGCTGACTGCTGTATCACTTACAAAAATGAAATGAAGCCATACCTACATGATTTATAAGCAAGCTGTAACACTGGCCCTACAGCTGCCATCCTTAGCACAAGAGACAACATACAGTAAGGCAGTTTCTCTGATTTAAAAAAGAAACTATTTATGTTCAGCATCAATGCCATTGCCAAAGCTGAGGACTGAACTTTATCAGCAGCATCAGTCTGAGCTACATTCACCCTCAATGACAAATACAATAAATATGACAGCTGGAATGTACCAGCTAAAAGACCATGTCTTTAAAAAAGGTATGGCTGTCATTCCAACAGCAGCCTATCTCCTTGTTTTCTTTCTAATAACAGCCACTGACTAGCTCAGGACCGCTCATTTGCACTACGTGCAGTCAGGCAGGTCTGTGTGATGCAATATTTACAATATCAGCTTAATACAGTTAATACCTTAATACTAGGCCTCAGTATAAAAACTGTCTTTTAGTTATCACATTTCAGAGGAAATAAACATCTGAATGAGCAGCCAAGTGTTTCCTGTGTTTGGTGACTACTAGAGGCATGCAGCAGCTAATGCATGTAATACACAGTGCCAGTGACAGAAAAAGCTCAGTTTTTCCTTTGCTGCTCTTCCAAAGAGCATCACCTGGATTAAAAAGTTGTCCATCCAAAGATGCAAATGTCTATAAACTGAGTGAAAGAATCTACATCCCACCCCCTATTTCTGTTGCCCACCTTCAGTTGTTCATTAATTAGCAGGGGGTTATTTTCTAGCTTTATGACTTGCAAAGCATCTTTAAATTCTTCTACCTTTAGAAAGAAACTGAACTACAGTGTCTTTTACAAGGAGGGAGAACAGAAGGGCAGCAACACGGCAAATGCATATAGAACTCTTGAATCCTTGAGACATGCAAAGAATACATATTTGGTTTATCTCCCACATCTATAATATCCATCTGTTTCAAAATGAGGAACTTCAGGATTTTCTGATGAAAGTGTGATGTTCATGTTTGCACCCTCTCTTTCAGCAGATACATTTTCTGTGGAAATGTAGCTCTCTTTAGAGCAGATTCATGCCCTGCTCTAAAGATGACAGGGAAGCTGTTGGTTTCCTCAGGACAGTCAGTTCTCTGTGCTCTCCATGACTCAGGGTTGGGGGAACGGGACACTCAGAGCTTTCCCAGCCAGGTGCTCAGCAGGGCAAGGAAGACTTGACCTTTCCGTGGCAGTAGGAGCTTCTTGAACTTTTCTCTGTGTTTGGGCTACTGCCAAGTGGCCACACACATTATTTATGGGGTAGTTTGCCCACAGCAAGTTGTTTGTTTGGGTCAGCACTGCAGAATGTAAAGCAAACACAGGGCACACTTAATCTGAAATAACAGATGAAGAGAGTGGAGGCGGCTGAGATTTTATTTCTGAAGGTTGGCTCTCTCGGAAATTCAAAAGCCTAAGAGCATTTTTCCACATGTAAATGTGGAAGTGTTCAGTGTAACACAAATAAGTTCTTTGAGCGCTGCCTGGTAATGTTACTCAAAATAGCCTGCAATCTGACTGGGGGGAGCCCAGAGTTACTCCTTCCAGGTAGTATAAAAACCTCTGGAGCATGCATCTGCCACGGGAACCCGCCAGTGCCCTCTGTCACAGCAGGTACCTACAACAGCTATCCAGCTAACGTGTCTGACATGCCTTTGTGCTCTCTGCTAACTAACAACAGAAATAACATTTGTCTGAATTCTTGTATTCCAGGTCAGCTCTTGCTAGGCTGTGAAACCCAGCTTACCTAACCCCTGCTGTTCGTGAGGAGTGACTATCACTGCTGGCTTTCACTACATGGATGCATTTACCTTGTGGACTCAAATAGCATATAGGTCTATTATAGTGATGTTCCTAGCACTGACATTTCCTTAAATTCCCAGCATTTATATCATTATTTGTTTATTTAGTGCATGAATATGAGAAAATTGTGTGAGGTCTAGGAAACATGGATGTTAGTGCATGGTATGAGTGTAAGGCTAACCCTACCTCACAAAGCATATGCTGCAATTGCATTTCCCATGTGAGCAAATGAAATTGGCTTTTGCCCAAAAAATCCAGACTGGAACAGACTATGCTGTGCAACTTGGTGCAGAGATGAGAGAAACGCATTTCAGCAGAGCTGTGCTTACAGCTGGAGACCCAGTGACACAGTACTGCTCACTAACCTACTTTTCTTTTGGACATGTGGCTAGATGTGATAAGCTCTCTCCAAGCAATGGATTTTGGAAGTTTAAGTGCACAAAGTTTATTCTTATAGGGGATAAACTTTAAAGTTTGTCATCATCTTACAATTTGCCATTCAGTGTTTAATTGCCTTGTTAGTTTTATGTGGCACTATTAAATAGACATAATTTTATGAATTATTCTTTCTTCCTTAGGTTCTGAAGAAATCGAATGTGATTTTGTAAGTTATTTTATTCACAACAGTTTAAGACTACTAATGAAGTGAATACTGGTTTAAAAACTTTGGAAAGCATAGAATTTAGATTATTATTTCCCATCAGGACAATTTTGGAAAGAAGGCAGCTGCTAACATTCACAAAGAGTCAACATTTTATAAGGGATCAGATTTTGGCTGCAATATTATTCAATCAAAAACCTTTTAGAGGTATAGCATTTGCAGTGAAATATGGATCAGGAAAATGTCAGAATAGTATGAAATGTCAGTTTTTACAATTCTAGAAGCACATCAGCAACTTGACCAATATTACACGTAATGCAAATACCACCTATTTGCAAACAGCTTACTCAATACTCACGTGGGTGAGTTATGGTGGTAGGATATGTATAAATATATATATCAAACTCTTTGTTTAGCAAAAGCTACACCTGTGAGAGGATATTGATATTACTATAGCATCTAGAAGCACCAGTTTCTAGATGCAGGGGTGCTGCAACCAGATGATTTTTAAGGTACCTTTTGACCCAAACCATTCTATGATTTTAAGAAGGGATTTAATAGAACCAACAAAGTGCCTTTATAAATAGTTAAGTAGACTCCTGTTTTAGAGGAGCTCAAAGGACAAACCAGGAGAAAGCGTAAGCTTTTAATTTGAATTTAACGTTCAGTCTGTATTGAGTGATCACAGAGTATATATATTGTGATCACACATGCAATTGTATTTATTGCAAGTACTTAAAAGTGGATCAACAAGTATACATTTATTAAGCATGTGTCCAAGCTATTTTCTGGTAGTCACTGCTGCCCACAGCCAACTGAAATTTTGACAGAATTTGTTTAAGCAAGGAAAGAAAAATACAGAAGTATCACTTTCTACCCAGACTCACAGTTTACTCACTAAACAAGCCCTTCCGTTTGTTAACACAAAACGGTACCAGAGACAAGGCAAAGTTTCCTCCTGCTACGTACTTTCAGGATTGGCTTTCCACCTAAACAGCACAAATTTCATGCTACAAGAGCCTTACCAAAAAAAAAAAAAAAAAAAAGAGCCCAACCAACTGATCCCAAACCCCCAAAATTGAAAATGTGCTTTGCATGTTTAAACATGAAATGCTTGGAAGACTGGGTTTTCAAGCAACTGTTTTGTGGCTGTAGCCATTACCAGTTCTGACAGATTCTTCTCTTTCCATTACTCATTTTCCCTCATTTTGATGTATTTTCCTAGAGATTTCCTAAATCATTGAAACACAACCAGATTTTACTCCAACTCAAGGCATAAAAAAGAGGCATTGATGAAAACTGGAAATATACTTCTGATTACAACAGCAGTAGTAAGGAGGCGCACTTTCAGGTGCAAGACAGGAACATAGATAGATGTATTCACTCAGACGTCTCTTATCTACCATCATGATACCTCGAGTTATACAAAAGAAGTACATAGCCAGAACTTGTTACTAGCAAGCTAGAGGCCTTCTGAGGAAAAAGAGGTATTAAAAAAAATACATCTGCCAAAATCCATTTACTTTGGAGCACCCTCTTTTCTGAAACACTACAAAGCCACTCGTCACAACTGGACAAATGCAGAGTCAGGAGTTAGAACACAAATCCTGTCCTTGCAAATAAATCCTGTCCTTATTCACCAATAAGAAATGTATCAGGTATCAGTAAAACTGCAATGGTGTCAATATCATGTGTGCAAATAAACCATCCACAAGTCAGCAGTCACTCTTGCTCCTTAAAAAACTACCTGCGGGCACTGCTGAACCTTCTGGCTGTTACTAAACCTCTCCCCCTTCTGGGCAGGATATCCAGAACAGCCTCCTGCAAAATGATGCAACCCAAATCATACGATGTTTTGGCTGCAGTGCCTGTGTCTGGAGAGAGCAATATGTGCAAGATATGTCGCAAGAGTGAATGAGTACAGCCTCTGGCCAGAGCAAGTTACAACCCTTTTTTTCCTATTATATATATGTACCTGTGTATGTATCTACACATATTCACAGGTGCCATCACTGAAGAAAACTCCAGTTATGCTAGAAGTTTCACTGGCACATTTCTCCTCAGGCAAATTCAGACCAAGCCCTACTCCTGCTTTTACTGCTTGTCAGCTGTGTCAAGCAGTTCCTTCTTAGGTTGGGTGCTGCCCTAAACACTGGAGATGCAGTCATTTGTAACAAGAGTTCTCAAAAAAAGAGCGTACAGATTCAAATTTCTCACAGCAGTTATTTCCTGACTACAACCCACATGTTCTGCAGTTCAGTACATTTCAGGGTAGCTCAATTAGCTGCCCTGCAGGAAACAGGCAGAGAAAGCAATTCTACACAAGGAGACAAAATTAAGAGCACTGGCTGCAGCAAAAGAACCAGTTTTATCACAGGTATGTCAAGTCCTGAGTTCTTTGAGAAATGGTAAATCACATATATAAGGTCATGGGTGTTAAAAGACTGCTCACCTTTCTCAGCTATTGCTTCAACTGATGGAAGTACCATGCATGTAGCTCATGTTTCAGACTCATGAGTGCCATCGATTCAGTGACATAATGCTAAGATTTTGCATAAATGGTAAAATAAACATGATAAAACTTCTGACACTACAACTACGCTACAGAAAGTGCTTGCAGCAAATTCCAGTGGAGTGGGGATGTCACCTCTCATTGTGGCTTCCTGCCCCTTCCTCCCATCATTGAAAAAGCCCCAAACCAAAGAACACCCGAAGCACTGTCTGCTTCTAATCATACCTCATAAAAAGAGAGTGCCTGCATGCCCTCACAACATTACCTTCTCCCTTCCATTTCAGCCTTTTTTGCCATGATATCTGCACAGCAGCCACTGTTCCCCAATAAAATTCAAAGAGTAATGGACTGCCCAACTGAGGAAGAAGAAACTTGCGAAGAGCAGTATGGCTCTGAAAACTGCACTTGCAGCTCCAACCATGCATCATCAACGGCAGAATCTGACTCAGGTTTAATCTAACTTAAATACTGCAATTGCTATGGCATGCTAGCATTTCATACTTTTTTTCTTTTCATATAGTAGATGTCACCATGTCAATCTCCCTTTTGATCTATTTTTTCCCCACCATTTTCTCTCACATTTGTATTTATTATCAGACCAAATCACAAAAAGGACTATCTCCATAATTATGATGGATGTTTAAAAAGGTCTCTGGATTTTATTCAGACATCTGAGAATTACTTCTCAATTACACAGATATGATTATAATATGCATTAATTGGGCTGTCACTGTTGAAGCTGTGGTATTACACATCTCAAAAGGCTAAACTGCTCAAACACCTACCAAGGATTCCAGGCAAGCATCAAGTAAAACCTGTGCTAGCCAGAGCAAAATGTTTTCTTTGAAGTTAATTATCTGTGCATACCCTAACAGGATGCCACCAATAGCACAGTCATTCAGAACCGTGTCCTTGTTTTCAGTGAGATCAGACAGAGCAGTTCAACAGGGCTCTCCTGAAAAATCTCACCTACAAGCCTCCTTGGTGCAGTAAGACAGGGTAGCATTACTGTAGTACTGACTTGCTGAGCAACACTCTATGTGTCAATGTATCCCTGGAGTATCTTACAGCCCTTCTTTTTTGGAAGAACAAATAACCACAAAAAGGAGCTTTTTTTTTTTTTTTTTTTTTTTCCAATGTAAGAGGTAAATCTTAATTATCTTAATTCCTTTTCACAAAAGAGATTTCATATTCTAGATGAAAACCACAAGTACAAACCCCTGCATGGCATACTCTGGCACAGTATGAACTATGGCACACCCCAAAATACAGGCTAATTTAGTCCTGAAAGTCTTTTAGTGGTTATTAGCAGATTTATATATTTGAATTTGTGTCTCTTTCCTAAAAGCCTCATTTCTATATATAAATTGCCCATACAAACACTCAGAATGGTAGGAAATGACCATTTCTCCTTTCAGTCCCTGGCCAGACATACCATCTACTTATGGACAACAACCAGTCATAAGGCCAATGGCCTGACAGCTTTTCTAGCCCATGTGCCTACGTACTATTTTTATCTTTAACAAACTTCATATCAATGCCCGTATGTAACAATACAGATTTCATCTTTTCCTTCACAGATTCACCAGTAACTCTTAAGATACTACAGAGCTGGGCTCCTAGGGTTTCACACTACTTCGATAAAGAGCACTACATGTACGCTGGCCACCAGATCGTCATTCAGGAGTCCATAGAACACTTTGGAGCTGTGGTATGGCCGGGGGTAAGTACATGGCACAGAACCCAGAGGCAGTAGCACACAAACATTAAGGAAGCTTTCTTAGAGGACACTTTTGGACAGCAGAGGTTTCCCTATGCAGAACAAAGTTGTGAGGAAATTCAGCAGAAAGCTCTGCCTTATGCTAATTTGCCAGCTTATGCCAGAAATACTGTGGCACCCAAGTATTTGTGAATTGGATGCAGAAACAGAAAAAAAAAATTAAGAAAGGGAATTTGGGAAGAAGTGTTCAGCTTTCTCCATGTTTCCAGTTCACTGCTGGGAAGTAAACAATCAGCAGTACAAAAAGGAAGCTGAAAAAGAAAACAGATATCAAATACAGGAAGTTAAAAAATTAAATATGCATCTTCTAAAGAGCAGGCTGGAAGAGTTCCATTGCAGCATGGAAAACCGTACTTGCAAACAGTTCTTCAGTCTTTGCTTCTGCTCTTAGAACCAGAATTTTAGGTGAACTGAGAAAATTGCCTTTGGGGAAACAAGGGGCAACTGATAAAGACATGAAAATTAGGATTTCAAAATTTTTCAGATCCACATTTATTGAAAAAGCTCACAGAAAATGGCAGACAATTTCAAAACAAGAGAAAAGAAAGCGTCTGGGCGAGTGAAACAGTATCATATTTTGAAGTGTCAGATCATCAGTTCTCGCATTAATCAGGTGTCAGAATGCAAATGGTAAAACTTTCCAAGAAAATCAAGAGGTGGCACAAAGTGAACTGCTGATTCATTAGCTGTCAGCTTTCCCAGAACAGGTAGCCAGTGTTGCATTATGAAAAGCACAAGAGTTAAAACAGTAACACAACTCTAAAGAAGAGAAGCAAAGGGGTGAAGGTAGTTTCTTTGGCATTTCTTTGTTGTTTATAAAAAGCCAATATTCTATTGATAAGATTTTTACAAAGGTCTGATAAGCAATACTCACATACAGTGCTGGGTTTTGGTGTTTGGCTTTTTGTTTTTTAAAGCTTATACCATTACCAATAGACCAGTGTTGAGTTGGTAAATAATAGATTTTTTATATTTCCTTTGCAAAGAAAACCCAAAATCTGTTCTCAAAAAAAGTTGTTCTCAAAAAATCTCTGCTGAAGCCTGAATCTACTTTCTCATAGTGATAATAAACCATAACATTTATGATAATAAACCAGAACACTGCTTTTTAGATACTGTTGAACCTTGTTTGCTGTTCCAACTGCATTGTTCTCATCTAAACACTGCCTACCTTAGGCTGTGAGAGGGCTCACAGTATATAAATGTGTGTAGCAAATCCGTATTCTATAAACCTAAACTTAAAAATTAGCTGCTTATATTTTCTTTTTTTTTATATAAAAAAAACCCAGGACACATCATAATCCTTTCCATATTACATTTTTACTTTACAGCCTTTAGTGTTTTTCATTGTATATAAAAAAAAAAAAAAAAACCAAAACAACAAACCCTGTATAAAAACATCTACTGAATTCCTATGCAACTTACCTGTTACCCTTGTATGGATATGTGTTAACTGTTTTAGGCACTGGCTTTATCTCAGTATCTGGAATCAAATCAAGAACAATTCAACCTCAAAGACAAAAAAGTTTTGGAAATTGGTGCTGGAACAGGCCTGGTTTCCATTGTGGCCTGTATCTTAGGTTAGTAAATTTGTATTTCCTTTTGCATTTCTTGTGAAAGATGATCTAGATCTGCCACTGTCTCTTTAAGGCAATAAAGCAACAGTTTTAGTAAACTTGGTTTGTCATTGCTTTATTAAAAAGTACTGTAAAATACTGTTTTGTTAAGAAAGAAACTACCCTAGTTATTGATGAGGGGGAAGCTGGGGAGCTTACGCAGTTAGTTTTATATATGTTTATGTTCAATTATGTACCTGTGAACTGAAACAAATTCATGTTTTCTTCAGGAGCTTACGTTACAGCTACTGATTTACCTGAAGTTCTTGAAAATCTCTCATATAATATTTCAAAAAATACACAAAACATGAATATGCACAAACCTGAAGTGAGAAAACTGGTATGGGGAGAAGGCCTCAATGAAGACTTTCCTCTATCCACTTACCATTATGATTTCATACTGGCAAGTGATGTTGTATATCATCATGCAGCTTTGGAACCCCTGTTAGCAACAATGGTGTATTTTTGTAAGCCAGGAACAGTATTACTATGGGCAAATAAATTCAGATTCACTGTAGACTATGAATTTTTAGAAAAACTCGGCAATACATTTAACACAATGATTCTAGCTGAATTCCCAGAATCAGACGTCAAGCTGCTTAAAGTTACAGTAAGAGAGAATTAAAGAGAAAACTATTTCTAAGTTTGATTTACTGTCAGCACCTCATAGTTTGGAATGCTTTGTGGCATGAGGGTGCACCTTCTGTGCATTTCTGTTTGTAAAGCTGCAGCTGTATCCAAATGTTGCAGTTTAAGTTATGAAAAAGCTGGCAAGACGAATGATAAAGCAGCTGTCTCTGGTTGATACATGTGACTTGTTCAAACAGACCAATTTCACTCCACTGAAGGAACAATGTTGGTAGCAACTGTCAGTAAAGTCTTTAACAGAAAGCACTGATCTTCTGGGATGCACTGAACTTCAGTTGTTTGTAAGGTGTTTTCTTTCAGCAAGTTTCATTTATGTACTCTTTCAGAAACCAATGCAATTTATAGCTTTATAATTTGTTTTTATTAATTATAAAATAATCTTTTAAAGTATCAGAGTGCACATGGTGTTTTTTGATCTTCAGCTTTGCACATTTATTCTGCTGTGGTTTACATTTTAAACATTATTAAACATATACGTATAAGCTTTACAATACCTGATCGAGATTTAACTGTGTGGCACGTTTATACATGTATCAGCCTGTCCTGATGCCCTGCTTCATGGAGATTTTTGAGTTTGCCTGAAATCACTCCAAAATGAAGATTTACAAGAGCACCTATGCATCAGCAATTCTGAGTTACACATTGTAACAGTTTGGGAGGTTGAATTTTTCTTTAAAAAAAAAAAATAAAATTAAATGTAAACTCTTGCAAACAATCCAGGTAATGATGCCCCATTACTTTAGTCTAATAAATAAGGTATCAGCTACTCCTGAAGTAGCTTTAAGGCCTTCATACAATCGAAATTAAGATCAAACATGTTAAAATTCAGTTTACTGTAAAAAATATGGAGCTTTTGCAGGTTTGAAGTTAAAAGTAACAGTTAAGAACTTAACATGCATGCAGTAAGCCTTTGCAGCCTAATTCCAAATCCTTAAGTGTTGGCAGTTCTGGCATGTCCATTGCCAGCAATGGGATGCACAATAAGGAAACTTCCTGATGACAGGAGTTAGGTTAACCGGTATTAAGCTGTACCCAGGTGCCTCTACTGATAAATACACACAATTTAATAATCAGCATTCAGTAATGAAAACATGCGTTCCAATAAAAAGTCAAACTTGTCTTTTAATATCCTGACCCATATAAAATCACTTTAAGTTTACAACTGTTGGTTTTCTAGAATACACAATAATCAGGTGGATACATGACAGGAAGCCAATTCTCAGTGAAAGTTGCACAGTGAGTCCATCCAAGCAACCTCATTAGCTGAAGAAAATAAAAAGCAAACATTAAAACCAATGAGAAGCTCTAGGGTCTTACTCTTAAAATCAAATACTGCATTGAAATCAACATCTTACTAAATATGTCTATTGTCAGAAAGCTAACAGACTGTAGAATGGGTGATCTCTCACTTACTTGCTCCTGAAATGGAAAAACCATTTTATATGACCTACAGTCTTTCAACTCAACACACAAAAATTTTGTCCCTAGATTATTTCCCCACCTATGTTCTACTAACAATAATTGTGATTAATAGTAGTAAAAATAACAGTGGTTAAACAGCAACATAATGGGATTTTAAATATGCAGAAAATCTTTGGCTAGTTGTCTCTAGTGTCTTTATGCCCCAAAGCAGGTTTGAGAATGCAAACCTGCTAAAAAAAGACTCACAAAGTAGCTATTCCAGAAAGAGACAGAAGAAATCACTATTAAAAATGGAGGCCAAGCCCCAAAAGCCTGGATAAAGTTAAAAATTAAAGCTGTATTTAGTGAGTTCTACAATGTACCAAAATTTCAGAAAGCCTTGTATCTTACTTTAAAAAGCTTACACAGCATGAAAGTAGCGCATTCCTTTATCAAATATACTTTACCTGGATGCAGTTTTTCAAGTTGTCCTTCGTTGGCTTCTCTTCTGCAAGTTTTGTGGCAAACTTGAGACCTCTCCCATACATTTTATTTACCAATGCATGCTTATAGGCAAAAGTCAAAACCTACAACGTGAAAACAAAAATAAATTAGATACTTCAATATCTCACTCTTAGCAGGCTTAACAAGTAATAGCAGATTCTGTTCTGGTAGCAGAAGTGATTTAAACAAAATACAACATTTACACAAGATAGTTTGCAATTTTTTTGGCAGTAAAACAGACAATTCACAGTAGCAATTATAAACATGAACTTTCTAGAGACTATTTCTGACTTAGTGAACATATTTGACTTCAGAACATCTTATGTAACACAGATGTCACTATTCTAATTCTTTATTCATCACACTTCTACCTTCTTTGGATTTCCATTCTCTAGATGCAATTGTATGATATTAAAGCAAAAAAAAGAAAATATCAAGAACCAAACAGGTATATCTTTGATCCACAGAAACAGACCCAGCTGAGAAGTTTGATTCCTAGTGAGTCACAAACTTACTGTAGAGACAGGTATGAACATACATAGTGAATGATACACACACACAGAGAAATGGACATAATTATAAACAAGCAATGAAGACAAGTAAGCATGAAGACAAGCCTCAAGTTTGGGGTCAGCTCCTCACTATTTGTAATTTATTAAGAAGAGGTTATAAAAAGCTTCCTTTTTGATAACATTAGTTCTAGAGACAGATTACAATATTCATCAATACTACAATTAACACAAGCAAATAAATGTGTCTATTTAATACTTAATGTAAAATAAATCAGGTTCTTAACACCCAAGCACTATCAGCATTCAGGGTGCTGCAAGATAGTTCATACTACTTCACCAGTTACATCACTAAGAATTAGTGCAATCAAGACATGGTTTCATATATTCCCTTTGGAACACTATCACGTTCCACTGTCTGAAACCAGGACAAACACTCATAGTAACAAAAGAGGGTTTTATTTTTTTACTGAAGAGTGACATACCAGCGAAGTTGGTTAACATGGTGGTGTTTCTGTTGCTGGCAAAGTTTATGAAATCTCATATTGGTTTGCTATTCATTTCCCCTCACTCTTTCATTTTCCTCTGACTCCTCAAACAAAAGTTACATTTTCCCAATGCCCACTTAAAATATCCCTTTAAGAAAAGCTAACAAACACACTTCAAAGATGTTCAGAAATAAATATTTTGTATTAAAGCCAAGAAAAAATTAACAATTGTAAGAATCTAAAACATTAAGGAATCTGAGATCTGAATCCCACAAGGATTAAAGAACCTGCCTAATAATTTTATCCGTCTGAACACTGCCACTGAATGTCAATCACCCGTGCAAGGCTTTGCAGAATCCAACTGAGCTAACAAAAACAAAACAAAAAACCAAAACCAAACCAGAAATAATTTACTAATTATCAAGCAAATAAAGATGTAATTCTGAAGCTCTAAAGTACATGCCGAGCATTTTGAGTTGCTCATTCTTCTTATGACTTCAAGTACTTTTTTTGTTGTGTTGAGGTATTCACACTTAAGGTGTTATAGCTTAAAACACACACATATGCAACAATGAGCATACAGCACCATTCACATAGAGATTTTCCAAATATTGCCATTGGAAAAATACTTTGCATGCTGCATTCTCCATCCAATTATTTTGGATATTTTCTTAAAGCAAAACACATTAGCAAACACTTTTGAATAACTGATCAGTGGATCCATAAGCAGCTTTAGTTTGTTAAACTAAGCATATAAAGAAAACAATAATTCCCTTCTATAAAAGATGATAGAACCACAAAACAAAACCAAAACAAAGTAAAATGAAAAATGCATTTGAGCTCTCAGCAAATATAACATATTGGAGGCTATCCAGAAATAATGTCACTGCTCTATTAAGAAAGCTCTTACCTGACCCTGTAAGTTTTGAATGGTTATTGAACATCAGTGATAAAGGCAGGAGGAAAGCCACTTGACAGCATTTCTTTCGTAACAGGGCTTCCTAGAGTTTTTGTGGCAAGAAAACAAAGCATTTTACGAAACACCCTTGCTCTGGCCAAATAAAAGTTTGGGTATTTCTAAATGAGAGAAAAGATCTCTGCTGGACCAAAAGGTTGAAAACAATGCTTCAAGAGCTCTTGATAAAAGACAATAATTTCTGGTTTAGTGCCTGGAAAAAAACCAACCCAATCCACTGCATACAAGTTAAGTAAAAATACTAAAGGTTCATTAGCACTTCGGAAGTTAAGAATAATGCATGAGATGCTTAACATCAGAATAGGTTTACAAACAAAGTATGTGAGGTAAGAAATAATACTTTGTATCTTATACACATATTGGTCAAATTAAGCCTTAAATTAAAATATTGCAAGCTTTAAAAGATCACAGAAGTGAAGATTATAATTCCTTGGTACATGTAAACAAAATATAGACTGGAGTGCTATTAAGATGTAACCAAGAAAACAGCTGCTATTTGAATGTATAATAACAGCAAGTAAAACAGTCTGCAATATCAAAAAGCAGTTGCTAGATGAAACAAGAATGAATTCTAAGTATTTGGTGTTATTTCATAATTTCAATAAATATAATTAAGACTAGCTTTTACAGGACAAGTGATATGGCCCAGAAATTGGCCAAAGAGCTATAAACAAAGGGTTGTAAGAAAAAGCAATGCGTACTTTGAGGATACTGGCGAGGCGGTGGGAATCACTGATGGGATAATTTTATTCCCCAAGGCAATGGTCTGCAATGCTAAGTGTGTGAAGAGCCAGACCATGGAAGAGGCTGGATGCCCATGTCCTGCATAGCTGCTTAACTGGCCAATGGCTACAGAAAGGTGCACAGTTAGGACAGTAAAATGCTGAAACCATCTCTCCTCAGACATTTGCCATTTGCAGGGCTAAAGTATTCAGAAGCCTGAAAGCACTTTTTGAATCCATCAACACTAAGCTACCTAATTAAACTTTTCTAGTATCCCAATACTATTGAGAAGAAAACAAGATTCGTATAATCAGTTACTTTATTATTTCAACAGTTGATCAAAATATATCTACATTTATAAATAATTAAATACCCATAACAGAAAATTATTTCTTTCAGGTTTAATACATCTATGGTAGTAAACTAAGGTTTCTTGGCTACGGTTGTTGGCTTCTCTCTGCTCTACAGACTAAACTACTACAAATAAAACCAATATTCCTATAAAAAAGTTGACCCATATTTTCAAGAGACAGAGGGGAGTTAAGGGAATCAAGTATCCAGCAGGAAAATTTTGGCAGTGACTGAATAAGATCAGCTGGAAAAGACAGCTGCATCTGACAGTGCAAACAGCAATATGAAAAACAATCCAGCTAAAGATGTTTAATAGACAAGATAGAAATGTTCAGGCCTTTCATTTGTTTTTTAAACTTAAGTTTTGGATGTGACTGTTTGCTTTTCAGTTAATTTAAAGGTTGAAGTGCATTAAATTCTACAGATGAGCCATTCCCAGTAATAAACAGGCAACATCCTACTACTCTCCTGTAGCAGTTCTGCTGAAGCCGGGGGATTTGGGCCTACAGATTTTAAAGCGATGTTTAAAGCAGGTATAAGAAAAATTGCACATCTTATATTCCATTACTAAAACTCATAAAGCACTATCACAAATATGTTAGCATATTCAGACAAATACTTGCTGCATAAAGCTGTCTTAACTGAAGTTTATTTGAACCACTGTAGTGTACGCAGGGGACATAAATATTTTCTTTCATGTTTCACTCATAAATCTTCAGAGACAAGTGATCTAACTAGAATAGCTGAAAATGGGAACAAATGCGCTCACTATCAAAAATTGGCACCAGCTTTCTTACATGATTGCTGCAATATGGGGACAAGCATGATATTTCAGTGGAAAACTGGCAATTCAACAGAACTAACAAATGTCTTGTGGCATCACAGGTACTGCGTCTGCAGAAGGGAGGTGAAACAAGTGATAGTACTTGGTTTACAAGATGGTGGGCAGAAACGCACAGAAGTGATAATGTTCCTGATTCATCTTTAAAAACTACATAGAAGAAAACATGGTCTCTGTTTTCAAAAATTTACTTCACCTTTTAATTATGGATGATCTGAGACTTACAGGAAGCTTAGAGGTAGAAACACTTAAAACAATGTTTCTATCCAAAGCCATCTATACTTGAATGATCAGTGCAGTATTCAAGTGCCTTATTTCCATCCTTTCCCAACCAGTTGCTCCATCTTTCAAGTGCCAATGCCACAAGACCATGTTCACACACAGGAAGAGCTCCACAATTTTGCTTCCAACATAGTGCCTTAGAATAAATTGGCTGCCTCTTGAGGACTCATTTGAAGGACATTCACACGAGGTCTATCCGAGATCCTGCATCACTACCTCCACTCTACCATTCCTCCTTCCAAATCTCTTCTACTTCCCAAAAGGCAAGTGAGTCATGCAAGGTTAGGTAATGAAGCCATGTCACAATTCATTTTATCAGTCCAGCCTAAGTCAGTCCACAGTAGCATCACAGAAAGGCTGTTAAAGCCATAATTTCTTATTAAGGTGAATTTTGCCAAGCACAAACAAGTCAGCTGCACTGAGAAACTTTTGCCCTTACCCGAGCAGAAATACTTGTTTCTTAGAATCTGTTTTGAAGCCTTAAACATTACATTGTTCATTAAACATCCTATCTCAAAGGAAGCAAGCTACATGAATAGTCTGGTTTCCCTTAAATAGGGGAATTCCAAATTTTCCTCTAACAGTCTATAAAATAAAATTATTTGCACTAAGCTATCCAATTTGGTTTTAAAACAGCAAAATACTCCAGAAGTACAACAGCATATTGCATGTAATGCCAAGGTGAAGGTTTATACAACTGTTTCTTCCAAAAAGACACAGCAGAAGAAGCTGCAAAGGAAGATGACCAAAGGCCACTGCAGATATTTAAAACATCCCACTTTTATCATTATTACAGCCAGCTCCCAAGAAAACTACTAGATGGACATGACATCTGTTAGCAAAGGAAATGAAAAAATATGAACAGCAGCAAGTGTGAAACTTCTTGGAAGCAATAAAGGAAAAAGAAAACATTTCCTTCCCCCACAAATCTGTTATCAGCAAAAAATCATTACAGCACTTTACCATCTCCTTTCAAAGCAAGACTCTCAAACCCATCATGGCCCAAGCCACATGACTCTCACTCCTCATCCCTTTCAGAGTTTCCAGAAGAAGTAAACCTCGATGTATGAAAGTGAACAATTAAAGTCTCAGTTCCATTAATCACATGAAAGCTTTAAGTAGTAGTATGTATTTCTTTCCCTTCAAACTTTTTTTTTTTTTTAGTTAGGTACTGCTGGGATTAGAATTACTGAACAACACCATGGGAGAGGTGAGATGCCTAAAACTGATAGCAGAGCCTTGTTCTTCTGTGGTCACATCTGGCCTGCACTGCTAACAACAGCAGAGAGCTTATCAGCATTCCCTTCTGATCTGACGGCCTCACACAATTAAATAGGCAAGGAGAACAGATCTGTGGCTGACAGAGGTCTGGCGCTGGCAGTCTGGAAGCAGATGAAGCTCACATTAAAATCAGCAAGGCATTTATGCTGGTTTTCGTTGGGATAGAGTTAATTTTCTTCATCATAGCTGGTAAGGGGCTATGTTTTGGATTTGCGATGAAAACAGTGTGGATCACAAAGGATTATTTTAGCTGCTGCTGAGCAGTGCTTGCACAGAATGAAGGCCTTTTCTGCTCCTCAATCCACTAGTGAGCAGGCTAAGGTTGCAAAAGTTGCTGGGAGGGGATGCAGCCAGCACCAAAGGGATATCCCATAAGACATCATGCTCAGCACTAAAAGAAATGTGGAAGGAGGGATGTTCTGAGTTAAGGTAGAGCTACTTCCCAAGGAAGCATTATGTGTGGTGGAGCCCTGCTGCCCTGGAGATAGCTGAACTTCTGCCTGCCAACGGGAAGTAGTGAATGAACTCCCTGCTTTTGCTTTGCTTGTGCATGCGGGTTTCAATTTACAAATTGAGACAACTTATGGGCTGAGATAAAGACAGTTTTATGTTTCCAGCTCTCCTTCCTGCTGCAGGGGAGAGGGAAAGTGACTGTGTAGGGATCATGGCAGTCACCCATTTTATATTTCAATTTGACTAGTAAAACCAAGAGGAAAAAGCAGACAAACATACTGCATAAACAGGACGGAAGTCATTTCCATGTGAAATGCTATAAAGATCTAAAAAGTTTTGTAGGCCTTTCAGTACCAATTCGATTATAACGAGACATCAATTTTCAGAGAAAAAACTGAATACACACTTAGACAAATCCATGGTTAAGGCACCCAAAGAGACAGGTTCAATCCCTGACCTGTGCAATTCAAATCAGTCACTCATTCCAGGCCCAGAGCCCACAGCTCATGAGTGCCAGGAACCAATATCAGTTTTAGAAGAAAAGCAACCTGTAACAAAGTGATAAACTCCAACAAGATGCCTATGTTGGCTGTTTTTCCACTGAAATTATCCCTGTCAGCTTTAAAAAAATCAAGCCAGAGGTCGCTATACCGGAACACAGTACTGTATTTACAAACAGACAGCAAGAAAATTATGTGCCTGACAACATGATTAAAGCACAAAATCTGCTCCCACAGGATATTATAATCAGGTAAAGATTAGAAGAGACATGCTGAGAAGATGTAGCTGTACAAGAAAATACTCATTAAAAGAAGTGAGGGTAACCACCATTAACTTTTTTGTTCAAACCTCCAGCTAAAGCACAAGTTCTCACTGGGAAGATTATTTACTGCCAAGGAAATGAAGGAGGTTTTCTTAATTTAAATTTTGTTTGTAACTGTATGAAGCGCTTTGGCAATTTAACTGAATTATAAATAAACATATTGGTCACTTCACCTTCAACTAAAACAGAGACATATGTAAGAGTTAAGTACAGCAAGTAATTAATACTCAATAATTCAACAGTTAAACATAAAAAGTAATAAAACTCTGTGAATTAAAAGCTACATAACTAATCACATACAATGGATTGGTTTATTCTTCTGGAATAGCTGTCTTGAATGAAGCAGACAAAAACTTTAATCTCAGGATTAGGAACCCTGAAATGACAGGGAAATCTGTACTAATAAATATATGTGTAATTATTTCCAAGGGTTTCTCCTTTACCTCTACAAACATTACTGACAGCAAAACATAAAACTTCTCTTGTCCATAGGTAGAAGAGGCTACAGAGTGCAGGACTGAACAAAGTAGGGATGCTGCACACTTCTGTGTATGCACAGCAAGAAGAGCGCAGGGGTTAATCAAAAATATTCCCTGAAAGGTACAGAAAGAAGCAATTCAATAAAGCAAGCAGCATTTTCATGTAAGTCTGCTACTTTTCTACACCCTTCCCTTAATTTCTAAGTTCACATGCATGGAAATGGGCTTACCATGGATTTGATAGGCTTGGCAAAACCTCTGTGGAAAAAGGTCATTAAGGAAGCACAATACATGGGACAGCATGAAAAAGTACAAGGGAGGAATGTATGAGGCTGTGCACACAAAGGTGGTGCATAATTCCAGAAGAAACCATCAAAAAACCCAACATGCAAAACCCAAAAACTCTGCTTTGCTCTCCTACCTTGCTGTCAAAAAGATCAGTCCATTTTGTTGTTTCCCAGAAAGTCTCTGTCAAAGCTTCTGAGCAACTCTCATGATCCTCATCTTTGCCTTCTGCATCACTGGAAGCAGCCCCTTCTTGGGCCTGCAGATGAAGAAGCTGGTCAGCCAGCGCACTTCCTTTTCGACAAAGTGCATCCACTAAAGTAGTCTTCTGTTTTTCCATTTCACTAGAAGAAAATCATACGTAAAATAGTAGGTCTTTTTGCAGATACCTCATTAAGAACAGAACTGGCGCTGTATTGAGCTTAAGCTAAAATGTTTGCAGCATTTAGTACATATAAAACAAAAATCAGCACAAAAAAACCATAAAGTACAGCTACTTATATAAACTCATTGTAAAAAAATTAGAGACACTATGCACTAAACAAGCTCAATCATTCTTCTAAGTCTGAAATGCCTTTGATGAGGCAAGGGCAACTCAGGATCCTAAAACTGAATAAGTCAGCATCTAGAAATACAGCTTTATAGTTCCTGGCATTATAAACACAGAGTCAAATCCACCACTTACATAAACAGATACAAGCCTGTTGACTTCAAAGGAATTGCACCCATCTAAAGCACCACTGAATTTGGTGTTCAATTTCAGATGTTAGATTCAACCACATGACCTAATGGGTCAACTTACCAAGAAACGGTATTAGAATGAAGTTTACTATGTCTTAGTTTTCCTTTTATATCAGCAATTCTAGAATTACACACAAATATTCAGCATAGATAGGAACAAACAGCCTAGTTTTAGAACTGAAACCTGGTATTTTATCTAAAATAATCAACAAATATGAATCTCCCATTTTATGGGGCTAATCTTCAGACCTGCTCCTCTATTTCTGACTAAACCAGCAGCACGTCACACGTTTGAAATCCACTGGTTATTCTCCAGACTAAGGTGACCACCAAAATACTGTCTTCCTAAGTATATATGCTGGTAATTCACACGAACAATCTAAACCTGAACAACAGGCCCCAAAAATACTCTGAAGTATAGCTGTCATGCTTTTCACAAATAAAATCTGTCACTTCTTAGACTGCTGTCAATTTTGTCTTCAAATACAGATCCAAAAGGTTGCAAGGTATTATGAAAAAGCAGGTAGCATTCAAAACACATACCCCTAGATTGACCTTCTAGTGGTCCCTCTGATCTGAGATTAATCTTCATACAAAGTAGCTTAAACTTGTATCAAACTTGATCTTTATATAAAACTGCATTTTCCTGACACATTTAAATCCTGAAAGCACCTTTGTTTATTTACTATCTCCAAAGAAAAATGTGCAGGTTTCGGTGTTCCTGCATTCTAGATAGAGGAGAACAAAATAATTTTGCAGTCAAATTTGAAATTACCTGAACCCCTAAACGTAGCACAAGATATTAAACAAAGTTATAGTCATTCAATTTCTTATAAGCAGAGACGAAGTACATAAATTACAGAAATAGGATGCAAGAAAATTATTTACTGGGTAGGTACTTTTTTATAGTAGTTGCATCAGGCCTGGGATCAGTCTTCATGGCAAAATATATTGCTAATGCTGTCTGATCAATATGAGAAATCACAGTATTTGCAGCTTCAACAATTTCATCAAGTCTTTTCAATCGTTCCTAGAAGAAGAATCAGAAAGGTGTTTAGCACTATAAAATCCCAGTTCTAATTTTTGAAGACAGTGACAGATGGATTTAGCTGTATCAATTCAAGGGGTTACTGTCCTCAGGTGACTAACAATTCTGCTAGAAGAAATTACCAAACCAGCAGAGGAGTAGAACGGGACGTGTGATTGCAATCACCATTTAGAATAATACTGTTACAGCTGAAGCCAGTAAGAAAACCTACAATGTGTTTAATTTAACAAGGAGTAAATGATAAGCAAGCACATTACAAGTAGGCATACTCTGTTTCATTTTGCTGTGGGATTAAGTAAATTCCACAGTTAGGGAGGCAGCTGTCAATCTAATTAGGAATTTCTGCTTTATAGTATTGACTATAGCTTTGGCAGTCACTTCAAGACCAAATGTATGAAAAAAGATTCATTTGTTTAGGCTACACAGAAATATTGAGATAAACAAGTTTAAAATGTATTAAATGACCTTTTCAGAATCCAGCTGATGAAGTCTTGCAACGTACAATGGAAGATGATTAGGAAATGCTTCTTTCAACTCATTATACATGTCAGAGGTATCCAGTCTAGAAGAGAGGAGGACATAGCATGAAAGCAAGATTCTGGCTATTTTTTTGTACAGCTGCTTCAAGCTTGTGTAGTCATGACAGCAGACATACTTGGTCATCCACTGTATTTTTAGATCTCTTAAAGCTTCAGCAAATTCTTCTTTTACATCTTTTTCTTTTTCCTGCTCTCTTTCTTTGTCTTTGCTGCCATTTTTACTTTTTGATGGTGATGGTATCAGATGATAGTGAACAGTGAGGACATCCTGTAGGTAGGAAGAGACATATACTGAGAGGGATATAGTAATTTTTTTTAACTCATATGCTATATAAAAGTTAAATCATAGCAAGCAACTACTCTGAGCAATGCATACACTGAGTAAGAATTCTGAAAAGGTATTATTCATTAAGATTTCAGGAACTGCTTTAAGTTTTTATTTTAAGCAATGGGTGGATGTAAATATTAAAATAGCACACTGGGTGTAGAGACAAAAAAGCCGAAATTTAAGCACATTTGACATTGTTGTGTTCATATGACTTTACATGATACTAGTTAAGAGGATCAGAAGGGTGGGGGGCTTGTTTGTTTATAACAAAAGCAAGTAACTTGGTTAAAAGGCAAAGGGAAAAAAAAATCAGTTAGAGATTCTATCCTACAAATCTGGCAACAAGAAAACTAATAAAGATAAATGAATCCTAAAAAATAATACCTCAGTAGGACAAAAAAAGCATGAGTCATGCCATGCTCAGGTATTTAATGAGACAGTATTTTTTCCATGTGCTTACTGAACTAGCTGAAGCATCCACAGTCAACCGTTTTCCAGTTTGCTGCTACGGACATTACAGTATTACCTGGGTCTGTGCTCAAATTCAAAGTCGCAACAGCAAGACTTTTTTTAAACCCTGTATGCTAGCACAGAATTAGTTTGAGTTCATGTTACACTACTCAAGGATTACCAGGAGAAAATCAGCTACTGCTATTTAAAAGGAATATCCTAACTGATCTTAGACCATGCTATTCAGTCCATTTCCCAAAATGGTTTATATATAAATTGGCAAATAAGCCAGCATTAGATTTCAGTCATTGCTTCTAGAACATTACAATTGCTGGGGGAGGCTATTTTGTTGGGTTTGGTTTTAATGTTGAAATTTTTAAAAGAGAAGGGAGGACACAAGTCCCATTATTTTACAAACAGGATATTTTACAGAGCAGATCAGTTTAAATCCTCTACATACTGTTACTCCGCTGCAACACTGTGCACAATACTGTGCTGCATGCTCAATTGCCATGGCAATTTAATTATTTATGCCAATTATTCAAAAACATATTCGCGAGAATATTTCTCATAAACCAGGTTGTGTTATGAAATGAAATCTTGTGCACAAGATGGTCACTTAAATAGTGAGTAAAAAATGACTGTTAGAAACTGCTATGTAAACCTTGAAATAATGGACTTCAGTACTACACTTCTGAAACTATTCAAGAACATTGATGCAGAACAACTTTATTTGAATTTAAGAGTTCAGTAGACCAACAGCTCACTGCAGGTTACTGAATATTGGTAACAGAAAGTGACATCAATATTCCCTTAAACAATTTTTCCAGCTACTTAATATGCAATTGCAGATGACCCACAAAATTCACTTTTACATAACTTTCTTTAAACCCAGTTTAGATCACTAATATACACCAAAATGTAGCTTTCACAAGAACTATCCTGTACATACGATTCTAAAGTATGAAGTGGATGACCAGGCAGTACACTTAAGATTTCAGCAAGAGTTAGGCCAGAGCATGACAAAAAGGGTTCTGGAAGCAAGCACATGTAGTAGAGAATACAGAAGTTAGGTATGGAGCTAAGGTAATTAGAATTCTAGAAAGCAACAATGCAGTTCATTAAAGCAAGCCAAGCATTTTAAGGTGCTTAAGAAGTTAGTTCAGCACAAAAATTTGAATCAGTAGTATGCAGTGTTTTTTTTTTTAAAAGATGTCCCCTCTATTAATACTTTCCTAAGAAAGAAAGCTGCTTTCCTAGAAATATTCTTCTAGTATTTCAGGATTTCATTCTTGAAAGACCTCTTTGATCTTACTTGGCAAGGTGTTTGGAGTTATGCACCTGAACAGCATCTGCATTCTCAAGCTTTCTCTGTATGACAAGGCTACTACTCTGGTTTAAGTTTCAAGCCAAGAGTAATCAGATTAATAAAAACCCACTTACGTGGATGAACACTTTCGTTTAAGAGACTAATTCTATGTAACTAAACCATCAGCAGTAAAATGTCATCTCCTCATTCTCTAAGCTAGGTGTTTTTGGTTTCATGAGATTCTGCATGCATTACAAACTATGATTGTTGAAAGAAAAACAATGCACTTCACATCTAGACACCATCCTTTTGAAAAAGAGTTTATAGGAAAAGAGGTGCATTCTTCTCTACAGACATCAAACTTATTTCATGGGATAAAAAAGGTTTAGGTGTTTATCACATTTAACTAAACTATCAGAAGACAGTAAGATGGACTGACATCTTCTTTCTTTTCTCTATTCTGCCTGTAAACACTAGCATCATTTATAGAACTTGGAACCCCCTAGATACCAGAGGATCCCAGAATGACACTGTCATTGCCATTACAGAAACATTCATCGTCAAGAGATAAAGGAGAAGAAAGGCAATTCTTCACAATTCACAGCTTTAATCTGTTTTCTTATTCAAATTTCACTGTAATTGTTCCACGGCAACAGAATTGTTGGTGTACAGGACTTAATTTTATATATGCCTACAAAAAGATACAAGGCTATAGCCAAAGAAAGACCATGAGTGAGCATATTATCTGTTGAAAATATTACTTTAAGGAAACTCCCAAGTTAACAAGAAAGATTCCCTTTAACTATTTCAAGACAAGACAAAACAAAAAACAAAAAAAAACAAACAACAAAACCAAAAAAACCCCACCAAAACCCAAAACCCAATACCAAAACCTTTGGAAGCATACAGGAGATGCACTTTGGTCAGCGTATTCTGTGCACAGCTTGATAAGCCTCAGTGAGTCTACTTTTAACAGAACTAAAACTGTATACATAAACAAGCACAGTGCCCTCAAACAATCATCTCTCAAAACAGCTTAGTAAACAGGTAACTTGATTTTGTTTGAACATTCAGATTCCTGTCTGATGATTCAATGTCTGGCACTTTATATGGAAAAGATACATGAACTCCAGTTACTTGTACTTTTAAACATTCACAGGAAAAGTAACAACGGGAAAAAGCTCCTTAAAGGAGCACATCCCAGGTCTCATCTTCCATTTAGTAAACACCATGCACATCTTCACATAAACAGCTGAACGCCCATATGGAATTTGTGTCAATTTTAAGATGAATATAATTTGTGCAAGATTGCTTATTTTTTCAGCAATACTCTTTACTCAGTCGAAAACGAATGACGTTAGTATTCATCAATATCTGCACAATGCCATTTCTTGCTTGAAACTGGAGAAAAGGATGTCAAGAGTAGGGAGATGAAGAAATTTTTTACCCCTTAGCCCATTGTTATCTTGAGAGGCTGGAGAAATGGTCTGTCAGGAACCTCAACAAGTTCTACAAGGGGAACTGTGAAGTCTTTCAGCTGGAGATTAATAAACTCATGCTGGGGGCCACCCAGCTGGAAAGCAGCTTGGCAGGAAAGGGCCTGCATGTCCCAGTGGACATCAGCTTGTATGTAAGCCAGCAATCTGCCCCTGATGCAAAAACGGCTAACGGTAACCTGGGCTGCATTAGACACACTACCAGCAAGGAAAGGGAGACAATCCTCCTCCTCTACACTGGGGAGGCCATACCTGGAATACTGTTCTGGGCTCCCCAGTCCAAGAGACACATGGATGTACTGGAGAGAGTCCAGTGAAGATCCACAAAGCTGATGGACTGAAGCGTCTCTCTTACAAGGAAAGGATGAGAAGGCTGGGAATGCTCAGGCTACAGAAAGCATTTGGGGGGTGGAAGGGCAGGGGGCACCAGGGGAGTAATTTCCTGTATCTGTGTAAATATCTATAGGGAAGCTGTAAAGAAAAATGCAGACTTCTTTTCAGCAGTGCCTACTGACAGGATGAGAGACAATGATCACTAATGGAAACAAGAGATTCGCATGGACATAAAGAAATACTTTTTCACAGTAAGGGCGACTGAACACTGAGCACAGGTTGCCCAGAGGTCATGGAGTCTCCCCTCTTGGAGAAATTCAAAAGGGGTCTGGACATGGTTCTGGGAAACTAGCTCTAGGAGGCCCTGCTTGAGCAAGTGGGTCAGACCACATGAGCTCTACAGGTCCCTTCCAGCCTCAGCTATTCTGTGAAAGTAACAGTGCTTGCAAACAACCAGAAATACCCACCCTGGATTTCTGGTAGCATCATTCACAAAGGGGCAAGCCAACAAGTTCTCTCTATGCTGGAAAACATCCTAACGACAACACGTAAACTCATGACAGGTCAGGGTAAATATTCAAAACTTGTAAATTAGGAGGCTCACAGAGTTGCATTCTCAGAAAAACATAATTCATTAATGGAACTTTTGCAGATCAGTGCTCTGAAATACACAGTTTTATTTATTTGCTGCTAGTACGCTGATGCCTCACAAGTAATACGCAGAAGTACCAAGAACAGGTTTTATTTTGAATTGGGTGGGCATATTGCTCAGATTTGAACAAATCTCTATTCTAAAAACATAAGAAAAACAAAAAAGAATGTGCTACCTCTTGGATCTGTTTAATAGGTTTTCTTACACAAATCATGATTAGAGTTTAACTCCCTTGTAAGAGATTTACTTAGTGAAGATTTTATACCCTATTCATCAGGAAGCTGCACTTTTACAGGGGATTTTAAATCACCTTGCTGAAAGTGATCTGCATGCTTTTCAGATGCAATATGAAAACTGAAGCAATGCATATTAAAATCCTTCTTGTAAAGCCTAATCACATTCACACTTGTCACTACACCAAGATCAGACAAAGCTGGGGAGCACAGTTACCAGCTCACTGTTAACAAAATACCAATTACAGTGATACACTGTTATTCACAATTGCCACGGCTTCTAACAAGGCCAACTAATTCGTGCATCACCCCAGAACATGGTACCTTAAAAACACTAAGCTTCAAATAGCCTTACAACTTAAGAACAAAACAAAAAAATACCCAGTAGCCTTGTAACAGCAGCCTACTAAATAGTTATTTGGGGTTTTTATAAAGACTCAGTCTTTACAAAATATATTATAGTACATAAAGTAAAGGTAAAAGAAAGCACAATATTAAACACTACTATGTTAAAAGCCATTCACTCCTTATCCAAAATATCTGAATACATGCTTACAAAATTCTTTCTGTAAATTCTACTACCTGCTACATCATTGCATAAACTCCAGCCCATAATGAGTTATATTCAGTTTGAATAGAATCATAATTGAGAGACTTTTCAATCACATCCACCCCTCCCAAGAAAAACCTCACTGCTACAGCACGTTTCTATGACTGTAACAAAGCCATCTCTCAATCCAGTAGAGCTGGTATACAGTTATTCAGTTCTACAAAGTGTTAGGTTTGTCTTCAGTTCTCAATCTGCAGACAGAACAGAATAGGCAAAGACATTTGCCATAGAAAATCTTGACACTACACACTGAAGATTCCCCACTTTCATAAAAAGAAAACTTACAGACCACTAATCACCACATGCATTTTTACAGCACTTATCGCAGAAGAATCCAGATGCTCATGTGCCTCTCAGCTTTGTGTTACAATAGCGTTTTGTCATTCTACCAGCAGACATACTTAAGGCGCTGAAGTAAATAACTCAGGACTAAGGAAGTATATGAGGGAGACAAATTAAAAAACCAATAGTAGTAGACAAATTCTGAAGTTATATGCAAAAAGATTTAAGTATATCTTTTTCAAAAACTAACATTCAGTACCTTTTTAAATTTTCCTTGTCGCTTTGCTGCAGACTGCCCCTGGGAGTCAGAACAACATACTGTAAGAAAACATGCACACACCACACAGGATGGAGACACCTTCTCTGTACAAATACGGGTATAGTTTCAACCTACAGATTTTTAACCCTTTATTAGAGAGTCACATCTATGGTCAAACATGCTCATAAGCATGCTCCTTCATGTTTTTTAAACTAATAAACCAATGCATCATTGTTTACACAGTTCATTATTCCTGTAAGACAAGCAAGTGTTGTTAACCACTTAGCTTAAATTAAGAATTACAGAAATTCAGCCTCAAAAGTGCAGAAATTGACTGTTTAATGGCACTGTTCTATTTCATACAAATATACAGAAAGTAGATATATTTTCCCCTCACACTGCATCCACTTACTGACTTAAGAGAGAACTTGGCTGTCTAGCCCTCCTTTTCTGTCTCCTAGTACAGACCGGGGTTCACTGAGGGCAGCAAAAAGGATCAGATTCTATTTGGTACCATCCTTTTTTCCAGTGAAATATGACCTGACTGTAATACCTTAGACTATGACATCCTTCAGCTAGAGTTTCTCTTCATGTAAGCTCTTCAGTATTTTCTTCACATGAAATGACAGGAAATACCTACCTATCACCTACTTCTCCCATCCCAGAAATCATGGTATGTAACCACTTAGTCTGGTTTTAAAATAAGACAGATGAGAATTGCAACCAATAGTTCAAAGAGGTGTAGAATTCAAATTATGGAAAATAGACGACACTACTGTAATGAATTTACCAAGGATTTCACAGAATTTTACTTGCAACCTTGCACGGATCACAAAGAAAAATAAAGCTAAGTATTTTAGAATTCTTAGTTACTGGGCTTTTCCTCATTGATACATAAACTGTCCTGACAGACATCTAATCTAGTTACATGCAACCTGCCCTAGAAGTACTACATACAACCAAATTGACTGAATTAAACTTTTCTACTCGAGATCTAGAGATATGTGCCCATCTACTCACAGAAACTTATTTTCTATGAAAACATACTCTAGTTTTATACATGTTCTTCAGCCACATCTAGCGATATATGGACTATCTCTAAATACTAACAATCACCAGGACTGATTCAAATTGATTCTCAGCATTGCAATCTATTTTAAAATAGTCACAGGAATCTTCTAAATACTTTAGCACCAGATACACACAAAAGGGATCTGGTTATTATAGTCACTGTTGCGCTACAGATTCATACAAGTTAGAAAGCAGTTTCTATAGGGCGCTGCATTAACGAGTAGAACGACTCTAAAACTTTTTTCAAGCATCACATACAGAGATCTTGCATCATTCTCATGGAACATAGCCATATTAGTGGTTGACAACATCTGTGTGCAGCAGGTATCTCTTTATGCATTTAGGTTGGCAAAATTCCTACTACTTTTTAACAGTAACATGTAGGTGTTCAGAAAGTGCATTTGTTTGCTGAAAATTGCATGCATGCAAGGAAGAGTAAGGCTGTTTACTGGAGAACCAACATGCATAAAATTGCATATGCTCGTTTTTTCATTACAAAATTATACTAAACTAGGCAATTACACAAGATCACTTTTAAAGGCTCC
>JAOEHX010012045.1:5407-19677 GCA_025448015.1 Bolborhynchus lineola
GTTATTTTCTGAGCACTAAAGACTGCACAAAAATCCTTCATTATGTAGCAAAGAAACACCTTTTTAGGAATTGTGTTACTATTCAATTTCAATCTAACTTTTAGTAACAATGAGAATGAAATATAAGCAACAGGGAAAAAGAACTAGAGAATAAAAAGGAATGATTATCAGTCAATTAGACAAAACAATTACTTTCCTTGCTGGTGTGTCTGCCTTTCTCTTTTATATTCGGATATGCAGTCTCAAATTAATTAAAGGACTGCAAATTTCAGTAAAACAAGAAAGAAAAACTAAAAATATGCAATATTTCCATACTGCTACTGAAGGTACCTTGAAGGACAGGACAGGTTTTACCCTCAAGCTACCTCCTAACAACTACTGATTTCAAACCCCTCTAGAATGAGTTTCAAGAAACAGCTGTAACCTTAACTATTGTGCATTTATGGCAAGTGCAACTATGATAAAAGAAATATCCATGTATGCTTTATGATTAGTTCCTAATGCATTCTACTTTATGTGAAATTCAATTCAAATAGTAGCTGAGTGAAGCAGCTCCCAGGGCAAAATATCATTGTCTATTATTGTTTGGCTTATGGGTTATGTCTAAACAAACAAACAAACTTGTCCTCTGTCTTAAACTGTGATTAACTTAGAAAGGCTTTTTATTAACAAAACCATTTTTAGTTCTGACTTGTTTCCAATGAAAAAACTGCTAAAACAGTGCCTTGCCCTTCACAGGAACACAAATGTCACCCAGTTTCACTGATTCTGTGAATGGCCAGCCTTAGTTTCAAAAGGACAAGTTTCCCTTTTCTCATTAGAGGACACATTTACGTACCCGCAAATGAAAAGGTAACTAGGAACAGTCAGCATGGATTTAGTATAAACAATGCTTGACCAGCCTGATTGCCTTCTATGATAAAGTGACTGGAGTTGTGGAGGAGGAAAGAACAATTTTATTTACCCTGACTTTAACAAGACAAAACACACACAATATTCTCCCTCAGTAGTCTTGCCTAAACCATGACATCAAGCTATGCATCAATCTCCATCCAGTTTTTGTGTCCTCACTCAGTACAAGAAACGCACTGGGAAGTAGGCAAGTTCAGGGAAGAACACCCAGGATGGTTGGAAGCTGAAGTACTTGCCCTTTCATACGGCTTGTCTGTTGTGGGGAAGAGATAGCTTCAGCAATGGGGGTACCTGATAACAGTCCCCCAGTATCTATGGAGAGGTTATCCAAGAAACAAAGGCAGGCTCTTGATGGCAATGCATACTGCAAGTAAGAGACATATCAAGCATAAATCTAAATGAAAAAGGTTCAGACTGCATATAAGGAAAAGCTTTTCCATCATGAGGACACTCAGGAATTAAAACAAGTTGCCCAGAAAGGCTGCTAAGCCTCTATCTCTGGAGGTTTTCCTGATTAAAATGTCTTAAGCATCCTGTACTGACCTAGCTGGCACTGCTTTTATCAGGAGACTAGGCTAAAGATGTCCTGAGGTTTTTTCCAACCCAAATTAGATTCTGGAATATGAATACAGAAAAACAAGAATAGACAAAGCAGGATAGGTGGAATTTCATATCAAAATAAAGTGAACCTGGAACTGTAAAAATGTAACCAAGAAGGTATATAAACATACATCCATTCAAAGTCAGGCATACAAGTATCATCTTCATAGCCCTTGTTTCAAAGATTTCTGTCTCGCACACATGAAAAGCTTCCCTCTCCCAAACCTTCCGTCTATCACTTTATAATCAGAGGATTATAAAACACCTTATAATTATCTCTCAGACAGCAGGAACTGTCTTTCCAAATATTTCATGACCCAATCCCTTGGTAACTATTCCATGAGATTCCTGCCTAGGACAGGCAGCTAACCAATTAAAAACAAAGCTGCTATAAGAGGAAAGATCTATTAAGGCATTAGACCTGAACAGTTTTTCAAACCTTTATCTCGTGGAGGTTTGATCTCTGTTCATTAGCCTGATTCACACATGCAAGTGCTAAATTGCTGTCACAAAGGAACCTTCCTTTAATTCCTCTGTGTTCAGCTTTGTAACCAAAAAACTGCTTTGAATGCAGGAGATGCATGCAGAGCTGGACAGTACATGAGCCAGTGAAGGTCCCAAGCAAAGGAGTGGCCCTGAGTGCTTTCCCTGCTCATGTCTGACTCACACAATGGAAGACAGCCAATGCTGTCAGACTTAGTCTAGGAAGGACTCACACAGCATCAGGCTTCATAGAATTGCCTTGATTGCTATCTCTGTTAAAGTGCTTTGCTCATACAGAACAGCAAGTATCCTCTTGAAAATGACAAGAGAGAGTGCCTCCATGCCTGTCAAAATTGGCAATTTTAGAGAGAACAGAAAATTATTCTTTTCTTCATAAGATTGTCCCATCAAGGAAACAAGATCCATGAAAAACACTTTGACATGCATAACAACTTAATATCTTGCATGTATCTTCATATTATTTGATCCTTTTTGATATTATCCTGTTCTCCCTTTGATGTGCTGGTTTCATTTTTAGTATTTCAAAAGTTTATTTTTCCTTTTGAATCACTTGCATATACAAACTTTGTAAGAAAACATGATATTCTGCTTGCTGTACAGATAGCTTTTGAAATTGAAATCATACTTCTATGTAATGGTTCACCTCAAAAACCTCTTTTGAGCTCCCACTACACCTTTCTTCGATTCCTCCCTAAGTATTTCAGTCATTCTGCCTTGAAATTATGAACAATAAACCCTAATATAAAAGGTAGAAGTGCACTAAAAGTGGGTTTTTTTAGATAACAGCAAGAAAAATGCTCTTTTAAAAGTAGAACTGTTCATTCATTCATCCATCTCTGAGATCAGGGTGTTTTCTATGTTGCATGCTCCGATACTGTTTACTTAGTCATTCCTCGACTAGTTCAGTATCATATTTTTGACAAAGATTTTACAAATGCAGCATAAAAACCTCCAACATTTATATGGCATCAGTGTTAAACAGATGCCAAGCTTCACAGAAGCCAGGTGGCTGTTGCAAAATAAAAAATAATGGAGGATATCCACACCATACACTTGGAGTAACTTTGGTGCAGTTCAGAATCCAAAGTTCTCTTGAAAATGGTCTTTTGAATGCAAGAATGCTCAAAATTCTTTTTTGAATGTAAAGAATTTTAAAGAATTTCTTTCTTTTTTTTTTTTTTTTTTTAATCTCCAAAACTCTAAGCACAGCAGGAGCAAATTCACATCTTCTGTGTAGACCTAAATTCTTCATACCACCTACCTGCTGATGCTTAAATGCACTGAAAACATTAACCACGCAAATCCATAACAATAACCGTAGGAAGCCACAGATAGCTTACAGGGGGAGAGCTAGCCAGCTGGTCTTCTAACCTGGGCACTCCCTGACACGGTAACCTCTTTCAGGTTGACTGAAATCCTGGGTATATTTAATGTCTTCAGAACATGACCCTTGTCAACATCATCAGGGAGAGATTCTCAAATTCAGGACTCCAGCCTATCTGAAAAGTCTTTCTAGGGCATGAGCTGTAGGCAGTAGGTTGGTTCATGAGTATGCACTCAATCATAAAACTTCAGGGTGCTCAGTCCCACATTTCATTTTAGCAGATGTATATGCATTGCCACTAGTCAATTAGGGAAGACAAGTGTTCGAGGCATCTCTTCTTTACTGAGAAGACCGTTGTTTAAAATCATCCATTAAAGTAGTTGAAAAATCCCTGACACTTTGGGTTGTCATTTTCATTCACAATCATTAAAGAAATAATTTTGAAGCTTTTCACTGCTAACCTGATGAAGCTGAGGAATTTTGTGATGAGCATTGAAGGTATTGGCAAAGATCAAAGGTATTGGCAACCACCTTTAGCAGAAGTAGGGAAAAGAGAATATTAATTATTCTGCTAGAACTGAAACTTTCTCTTTAGTAAAAACACTTCAGACTGTGCCTTCTTATATGCCAAAAGCAGAGTTCAGGAAAAATTGCTAGTTACCTTTTATTGTCAAGGTAATAGGTACATATTGTTTACAGAATATTTCTCAGTGCTCCCATTGTACAGTGTGCCATCATGACAGAGAGAAAATACAAAATATAATATGCATTAGTAGCAATTTCATTTTTTTTTCTGGCAGTAGGTAAATAACAGGCTATTACACAACAGCAAAAATAAGGGTAATGTATCAAAATCCCTGCCTACGCTTAGAAGACTTCATAGCTACAGGAAAAACACAGCACACTGACTCTCTCAGAGGTCCATCTGTGTTGCCAAAGCTATTCTTTTTCAGCTGAAACACACCACCCATACTTTGCAGAAGCTGCATCAATAGCATCTGCTTTTCACTGGGGTATGTGCATCTGCACTTGGGGCTACATCTACATCTCAGATGGGGCTTCACATCCTTATTCAGCTTAGTATGGCAGTGCTGGCAGAGCTTAGTGTTTGAAACATAACCTAAGACACCTGAAGTATGAGACAAATAAAACGAAAGCTTAACTGTTTCTATGACAAATAGTGGAAACCCGCAGTGATTGATGGCACAGCATCTGAAAGCCATGGTAGTTCTATGCTTTAAATTTTGGATATTGCGCAGAGAAAAGGCCCTCTTAACAACTTAAACAGCAGCCCACACTATCCTGGGATGAGCATAGGAGGAACATGCTTAATTTCCATGAGCTGAGCCAACCAGAAAAGGCTCTGCATTTCAAATAAGTAGCAGTACTGTCTCTCCAGGGTACTGCATGCTGAACATGTTAGCCTCTCACTCACTTCCATTCATTCATTTCATACACCAAAGTGGGGCAGCAAAGAAAGTAATATTTTTAAAAGATGTACCCAACCATTGTCTCAAACATCAAAAGACAGCACAAAGAATAATCTTGTCAAAGAGATGGTCTTCCTAAAGTAAAAAGCTATCCATTTTCCAGCTTGTCATAGACAACTGCTAGAGGAAGCAAGCACTTCTGACACCAAGTATTCAAGCAGAACTAAAAGGCTGAGCAAGTCTTTTTTGATCATAGATGAATTGCCTGATTTTAGTAAGTGCTAAACGCTTGCAGCTTTTATACAATTGGAAACTGTGAAGTCTAATTTTTTTTCAGAAAAAGTAGTCTAAATTACTCTTTCTGATTTTTTTTTTTTTGACAATAGATGCGTAATTATCAAAATAGGAGCTTATCTGGAATATCAATACAATGAGATAAAACACTACCCATTTTTAAGAAGTCACATTCACTAATCATCGATCTTTAAGTGTAAGTGCATAAAAGGGTTACACAAAACCAGAAGTAGTTTATGCAATAGATCAACCTCATTTATTGCTTCTGTGGCTCCTTAGCACAAGTAGGAAAGCAATAAATTGAGGGCATGAAAGCATGGCAATTTTCCTAATTTCCATGACTTTCAATAAAAACTCACTACTGTTGTTTTCAGACCTTTCCAATCTTCAGCATTATGTAAATATAGAACTGCTTCACAGTTAGCAACCACTGAGAGTTCATACCAGGATATTTGAAAACTCCTGTTTTTCTTTTTTTAATCTGAACATCTGAAAGTAAAATGTGGTTCTTTATTCCTCTATAAGAAACACACTGCACTCATAAAATAATACTTAAATAAAGTTGTAATGAAAACACATAAAGAAAATGTATTCTCTGGCTTTGAAAAAAAGAATTAGAGCCTCTAAGTACATTCTAGTAGGGAGTATTTCATTATAACCCTGGATAATTTGCAAGTGTTAAGACCTATTTCCCCTAAGGCTTTTTGTCCAATGATTTCAATCACATTTGGAAAACTGCTGAGAAGGTAAGATCTGTTTTATAGAAAAATATATACAGCATACAAGTATTCATAGAAGCTGCCCTCCTAGAGTATGTGGAATCCCAGAAACCCTCAGAAAATAGAAAAGGACACAAAAGTCTTGAAAAATAAAATTCTTGTCATTTTAGCTGCATCAAGACAGTGAAAGAATGGAAGAAAGCAAAGCAAAAAAAGAAATATATCAAAGGTGTTAAAAAAAATAAACCATCAGAAAAGTTAGTCAATGTTAAGCTTGTACTTTGAACACAGAAGCCAATTAATGGTTGAGAGAACTTACCCAGCAGCATGGCTGACCATCCATCTGCTCCTGAATGCTAGATGTTCCTGTTCCTGCTTCTTCTCATGATCTGCTCTGGCTCAACAAACAGCTACAGGCTTGGTGAAAAAGTTGAGATCTGACCTGCAGGAAGCCAGATCAGAACAGCCTTAAAACAGCCCTTAGCCTGTGAACCTGTGACAATGGTGGACTGCATAATTGAAGGGAGTTTGAATTCAGAGAGGAGAGACTGATGCAAATGACTCCAGAGTCCTGCATCCACCTAAGTGACCATCCAAAGGTGAAGTTTAAGTCCTCATCTGGGGAAATATGTTAAGGGCATGTTAACTTCCAGGCATGCTGTGAACTCCCTTGTTCTCAGTGAGGTTTAAGTACTGTAATTAAATATCTCTTTCAGTATTGTCTTCAAGAGGGACATTTTTTTTAAATTGGGATTTGCAGCAGCTAAAATAATCTTTAAGAACAATATCATACTGTTAGACTACACTGGGGAGGAATATGCTTCAGTGCAAAACTTTCACTAACTAATAGCAGTAGTGCTTCTGGCTTTACCATCTCAGACAAATGCCTGTACTGGAAGAATGCCACTGCTTCACCATGTCATGGAGTGGGCTATACTAAAATCAGACGACAGAGTCTTGCCAGCAGCCTCCTTTTTATCATCCTAGGGAATATATCTAAGCTGGATAAGTATACTGCAAGTAAGTGAGAATCTTCTGTCTTGTAATCCTATCATATTAGTCCTTCATAGCAACAGTGGACAGACTAATAAAGTTTGGGCTGTTCAACTTTGGAGAAGACTGTGTGAAGACCTCATAGCAGCCTTCCAGTATCTGAAGGGGGCCTAAAGGGATGCGGTGGAGGGACTCTTCATCAGGGACTGTGATGGTAGGACAAGGGGTAATGGGTTCAAACTTAAACAGGAAAAGTTTAGAATAGATATAAGGAGGAAGTTCTTTAATGTGAGAGTGGTGAGGTGCTGGAACAGTCTGTCCAAAGCAGTGGTGAATGCACTATCCCCAGCTGTGTTCAAGGCCAGATTGGACTGAGCCTTGGGTGATATGGTTTAGGGTGAGGTGTCCCTACCCATGTCAGGGGGGCTGGAACTAGATGATCTTAAGGTCCTTTCTGACCCAAACCATTCAATGATTCTATGATGTTTGTGCTGCCACATAAAAAAACCAGGCTTTTTCAGTATTGAGGAGTTGTATTTGCAATTCATTGTCCTGGCAGTGTAGTTCAAAAGTCCCAGCAGGATTCAGTCAGTAATATCCAACACAGCTAAGATGAGAATATTTCCCCAAATGTCCTTGCCTTTCCAAAGCTACCAGCAGATTGCTACTTAGAACATGCAAGTGGGCTAAGCCACTCAGGTAAAACAGCTGTTTACAGGCATAGGGTCAGTTCTGTGGGTGATCACAATGAAAGAGGAATTTATAATCATATTTGAGAAATAATATTAAAATGAGTACGCAAGGGAGACACTAGAGAAAATGTTCTCTCATCTGTAATAGATTCCCAACACATAGCATTTCCTTTTATTTTTTACTTAGCACAGAAAGATTTAGGTCAAGAAATATTGTTCATAGGAAACAACTAATTCATTTGCAAATCCTCCTTGGAATGCACATGCTCTTGGCAGGTTAACATTTGCCTACAGGGGTCTGATGAGAAACAATGACTTTGGTTTCCATCACAGTCAGCCCATTATCATTAGCCTAGATGAACACACACTTGGCATTCAGAAACGTGAGAACAAAAGTATCCCTTCAAAATAATAATATACAATAATAATAATTCCTTCAAAATAATAATAATAAAATGGGGGGGGGGGGGGAGCAAGAAGAATGCTGGTGTAGGAGAGGGGAACCAAACAACCAAAAAAACCAAGAAACATATAAGAAATTACTTTGATTTGGAAGTTTTATTATGTTTTGGTTTTTTTCTAATGGTGTAATAGCCTCAGCTTTAATTACCTGCCTGTTATGGCAAACTGACTGCGCAAGGAGTCAACCTTCTAGGAAGCAGCTGCTCCTTCAAGAACTGTACCTTCTTGCTCCCTCTAGTGTTCCGAGAAATCATGCACAGTTTTACATAGCCCTAACCAGAATATTGCTCTCATTTCCTTTCACACCGGGTGCAGCCAAAGTGACTTGATAGGAAAGGACCGAGACTGACTTTATTACGGCAATAATTTGAAATGTAAACCTTAACCTGGCATGCAACTAAGTAATACAAATTGTTGTAAGGTCTTTTACATTGTTCAAATTAGTATGCCTTATCTTTTGCCGACAAGCCAATATTTTTGGACCTGAGAAACAAAACACAAATATATGTATTACTACAGCAGTTTTTAAGCACACATTTTAATAAGACATACAAGTTATAGACCCAAGCTATGACCATCAATCAAACTTTCCTATATCCAAAGAAAAAAAATGTGTCTGCATGTTGCACTCAGTTACTTCTCTGCACTACAGTGCAAAAACATGAAACTACCAACTATCAGCTTCAAGAAAACAAGTCTCTAAGCTTATAGGAAAAGCCAACCTCCACTAGCTGTCATAATTAACGCTTATAGCCTGCTATAAATGGTGGTATTTCTGAATAATGAACACCTGAACTACTTGATTATAGATGAGAAGCAGTACTTTTCCACTTACACAGGATAGCAAGCAGCAAATTTATATTATTCCCCAAATACCACTGCTAGTTCATTTTAAAGACTCATCTTTATTTTCAAAAGGAAAAATTGCAAAGCTCAGTCTAAAACATGAACACAGCATGACATATTTGCTGCCTGTAACCTATCTAAACCCATGCTGCTCCTGGGCACCTCAGTGGAACAAGTTAAAGTCAATCTGAAACACAAAGCTACCAAGGCAAGACCATGTTAATTATCTTCCTGATAAGCAGAAGTACTTTCAGTATAAGCATTTGCAGAATCTACTATGGAAAACAGTATTTTGTGATCAAAATATGGGTTGAGTGAGAAAACTAGTACTTGTAATTTTTCTAGTCTGACTTCTGCCAGTGGCAAGCTGGAAGCACCACCATGGCAATAAAGGGTAAAGGAACCAAATGCTCTTCTGCAGCGTCAGCATGATCCTCCTGCCACTGTCTAAATTAGAGATGTGGGAGAGCAGAGCCCTTGCTTCTCATAATTTTAAAAGACATTTTTAAAAGCTACTTTTGCAACACACAAGAATATCTGGGATCATAAAATTATCAAATAAAACCTGTTTTTTTACATCTACATAATACTGTAACAAGCTTGCAATTGACAACAGTGGTCTTACTATGTAAGTATTATTTTAAGTTGCAATATCTAATTGAATGTCATATACTTTAAAGATTACACCAAGAGGGCAAAAATTTTCACGCTTGTATTTTAATTTAAATCCTAATTCCTTCACCATGATATATGCCTAAGTCTTGGAAGGCATGTGTACGACAACTGCTATGTAGAAGGAAAAACTATAAGAAAATGATGCAGAGAAAATTTTAGTTTCATGTTATTCATGAATGACAGATACAGTGACAGCATCTTTTGATACACAGGTGTACCTTTTGAGAAATCAACTCAAAACATTTTAAAAGGTCCACACAATGCTGTCTTAACAGAGTCATATCCCCTTCTTTAAAAATCAATTTAATGTGAATCGAAAAAATGAGTCATCCTTATTTCCTTGCAGTCTTTAATGTTTGTGGCTGCTCATAGTTTCATTTCAGATCAAAGCAAGATAAAAGTGAATTAAAGAGTCTTCTAATCCGTTATTCATTTCTGACTAAAATACATGTCCTTTTACCTACTGCATAATACTTCAGATATTTTATTTTATTGTGTTTTGATAAGAAAATAGAATACACTATGTTTGAGGAAATTAAGTTGTATTTAAATTTGGTAAATATCTGCACTTACAAAGTAAAACCACATAAAATCTCTGCACTGATAAGTAAATGAACTTCAACAATCATGAATCTTATCTATTACCAAATTTGGTCAACTTTGTAGGGTAAAAATGCGTGGAATTTTCAAAGACACACAAGGGACTAATTTTCAGAGTAATTTTCATTTTGTAGAGCAAATGAAAAAAAAAAGTAGAGGCTTAATATTGTTTTTAAAAGTCGTCAATTTTGTTTTAAAAACTTCACAGGCAAATAAAACAGTCAGATTGGTAACCGCAGTCCCACCATTCCATCTTCAGAAGATTCAAACCTTGAACAGAATTTTCAGTAGTAGACTTCGCAAATCTGCTCAAGCCCACTGAAAAAGCCCTAAAACCTGTCCATAACTTTTGAGATGCTTTTATTATTTGGGCTCTTGATTATGTCAATAAGTGTCTTCCTGTGAGACACCACTTCCAAAGTCATGTGAAGAAAGGCTAGCAAAGTGAAATTTTTCCCTAGTCAATGAAAGCAACTAAAATTCTTATTTGCTGAGATACCAATGAAAATTAGTTGCCAAAAATCCTCCAAAACTTCCTGCAAATGTTGATGAGCCATGTTCAAACCTTAGCACTTAGGTCTGATGAGGCACATAGGCAACGTACATGAGAGTCATAGAGCAAAACCAACTCTGACTCTTACGTTTGAATCTTGAATGGTGACTGTGATAGACTCAAAATGTCCTTTCTGTGAATGCTATCTAATGTTTGTAAACAGCTACTGCTCTCATGAATGCAGCTACTAGGAAAAATTCTGCAGGATGGACCTCCAGACATGGTTTTTAAAAACAAAACAAAACAAAGCAATGCAGAAGCATCAGTGATTTCTTTCAGGTCTCCCTGAGAAAAGTAGTTTTCATGTGACAGCTACTGATGTACCCACTAATGGAAGACACTAACAAGAAACAAGGATGAGATCTGGTGCTGAGCAGAAGAGATGAATGTCCTTGAGCTCTCCAAGAGTTGTAAATTTACTTAGGAAAAATTATCTAATGATTTAGCAGAAGTGAGACAGAGTAATGATGCAGAGAAAAAAATCTCAGCTCTTTGATATTCCCTACTAAGAGAGTTTAGGGAAAGCTTTTCACATTCAAGATCTGGCAACCAGTTTAGTGAGCAAAAGGCAAAGCAGTTATGAAAGGAAACAGTTTGGTCAGATGCTGAAGTTGTTTCAGCTGTGGTGTAACAGTCCAAAAAACCATGAAGCTGAAGCTTGACAGTGGATCCTATTAAAAGAATAATAATCTTGAGTGAAGTTCTAGCAAATGTAATCTTTGTGTAGACAAATGCTCGCCCTTCCTGAAAAACCTGTGGCATTTTCTCTGCCACATCTATATATGTGCAGTCACTGGTATTTACAAGGAAGTAAGGCTCACAGCAAAGCTTTCCAATTCCTCCCACGGTTTGTGTCTCGAAGAGTTTAAAAAGAGGGCTCTTTCCTCTTACTAGACATACACCCTTAAGGCACAAAGTAACATTAGATATCAGCTGTCAGACTCCATCCCCAAGTTCAGACATGCAGCAGATGGTTGGTTCTCTTGGTACTCTCACCTGAAAGGTGCAGAAGTCAAAGAAAGCAGAAAGTGCACAAAGGATGGTAAAAATCCAAGCTGAATCAATTTACTGAGCAAGTTCAAAGCCACGGTACTCTTCCTCTTGCCCTCTCAAACCTTTATTTTTAAAAGCTACTGTGGAGAATCTACCTGAAAGAACCCATATTTTATTGATTTTATGCAGCTAATTCAGTGAACTGTAGTTGCAAATGAATAACTGAGGGCTTGTTAGTGTTTGGAGTAACTGAAAGTGACTGGTCTTTTTGCCCTTTATTCCTTTTCATTACATCTTTTTGTATGATAAAGCTAACAGCCTCTAGTAAGCTTTTAATAACAGCTTCATAGTAAATTCTTTCCCAAAGGCTCGATCATGTTTCTCCATCCTCACATGGACAAGAATCACCTCCCTGTCATCTTATCTGCAGCCAAACTTTCATTAAAAATTGAATCTAAATTTACTGTTTAACATGTAATTTATTTTTTTTTTTACATTTTAAATTTAGCTTAATTTTAAACAGAGCATACACATGGGAATAAATACAATTCATGATCACATAAGCAGAAGCCAGGGAACAGGGTGTGAGGGAAGCAAGTGAGTCGAAAATGATGTAATTTTGTATGAACGTAGAGAATCATAGAATTGTTTGGGTTTGAAGGGACCTTCAGGATCATCTAGTTCCAATCCCCCTTGCCCAGGTTACTCAAAACCCCATCCAACCCGGCCTTGAACACTAACAGGGATGGGGCACCTACAGCTTCTCCAGGCAACAAGCTCCAGTGCCTCACCACCTTCAGAGTAGAATTATTTATGCTGGAAAAGAGCAAGTCCAACTGTAAAGAATTTCTTCCTAATATCTAATTTAAATCTATACTCTGTCAGTTTAAAACTATTACCCTTGATCCTATCATTACACTCCCTGAGAAAGAGTTCTGCCTTATCTTTTCTGTAGCCCCTTTTAGGAACTGGAAGGCTGTTGTAAATTCTCCCTGGACCCTTCTCTTCTCCAGGCCAAATGAACTCAACTCTCTCAGCCTGTATTCACAGGAGAGGTGCTCCAGCCCTCTGATCATCTTCATGATCCTTCTTTGGACTCGCTGCTATAAGTCCATGCCCTTGTGTTGGGGGCCTCAGAGCTGAATGCAGTACTCCAGATGGGGTCTCCCTCAATCTTCTGGCCGCAGTACTTTTAATGCAGCCCATGATGCAATTGTTTTTTTGGGCTACTAGTGTACATTGATGGCTCGTATTCAGTTTTTCATCCATCAACACCCCTACATTCCTTCTCCTCATAGCTGCTCTCAGTCCACTCATCCCCTAGCATGTATGCATGTTTGAGATGGCCTCAACACAAGTGTAGAACCTTGCACTTGGACTTGTTGAACTTCCTAAGGTTTGCACTGTCCCACATCTCTAGCAATGCCAAGGTCCATTTGTATGGCATCCCTTCCCTCTAGACTATCAATCACCGCACTCAGCTTGGTGTCATCAAAATATATGGGCTTTTTATTCATTATGTCTGCTTGAAGTTTTGAATCAACTCCCACTTTTGTGGGACAGGCAAGATCAGCTACTTTGCTGAAGTCTTGCTAAGTCCTGAATGAACTTTTAAGGGAACACAGTGAATTAAGTTCTTGAGAAAACAGATTTTGACTCTTATTCTTTGGAGGTATGTGTATGGCAACAAAAAAACTGCACAAGAAATCGTGATGAATACATGGGGTCAAGCTCTACAAAATGCTAAGTGTTGGCTGTCTCTAAGCTCAGTAACAAGATCGCGTATGTGTTTTACTAATCTTGAAAAAATAAAAGGGCTTTTCCTAATTTTGCCACTATACTCCTTTACAACCTCAGACAAGTGATTTAGTCATTCTGCGCTTACCTTCTTGCTTTGCAAAACTGTTTTGACTATTTATATTGAAAGATTTTGAAATTGTGGACTGTCACACCTTCAGGACACATAAGGTAACTGGATTGTAGTTTTCATTGACCAATCTTATCTACCACATTTGCTAATCATCTAGAAAATCTATTTCAAATTTCAGTTTGCTAAGACTTGAAAATATTATTTTGTGCATCACCTTTTACTACCAGTTTAACTAAAACACACAGTTAGTAAGTAAAAAAGAGACTGATAAATTGAGAGCATAGGGTTGTCTCAGTGAGCAGCATGTAAACAGTCTCAGCTCTGGACCATCAATAAACATTTTCAGTTACTAGTTGGCCACTGACAAGTGACATTTCTAATCATTCAGTTAGCTTTGGAAGTGAAAAAAAAACCCAACAAAACAACACTTCAGAGCATTCTGCATGACATCAATTCTTACTTTTCATATACTAGGGAATACTCTCTCATCTTGATTCAAGCTATTTTGGATTCACACATTACTAACAGCATTATTCATAATAACAGACTTCTAAGAAAACAATTTCAGATTCTTATTATTAGACAATTATCATTAGCTATAAAGTGCTAGATGATGACAACTCCTCAGCTAGATCATCACATGCATATTTGATTTAATTCAGAATAAATGTCATGCTATAATGACTGAAGTCTTAAGAACCAGCTCAGAATAAAATGAGAGAAAAAAAAAAATCTCACAAACTTTCATATTTTGTAGAAGTTGAATCAAGCTCCACAAGATTTAAGGCTGAGGGAAGAGCTGA
>JAOEHX010012046.1:5646-17321 GCA_025448015.1 Bolborhynchus lineola
GTGACGGTGACGGAAGTGAACGATGCGCCGACGGAGACCGCGGACACGGCGACGGTTGCCGAGGACAGCCTGAACCAGGTGATCGACGTTCTGGGCAACGACAGCAAAGGTCCGTTGAACGAGTCGGGCCAGACGCTGACGGTGGTGTCGAGCGGTCCGAATGCGCCGAGCGCGCTGCACGGCAGTCGGGGAAAGCACAGCGGCGCTTCACGGCGGGACGCGGCCTCCCCCGCCTGTGCCCGGTAAGCACCCCTGCAGCACCTACTGCGCACCGGCGTTCCACAACGAACACCAACAAATTACCAAGAACACAGCGCCCCACGTGGTAACTGCGAAGTCTGTTCGACGTTTGAACTGATTCTGGGAACACCATCCCTGCTCGGAGCCTCCCAGGCTCACACCCATAGAAAGGAAGCAGCGGAATGACAGAAATCAGGCAAGAAGAACACCAAACGCTAACCTGCCCTCATTAGTTTTTGTAAAACAGTTACAATACACGCTCGTCTTGGCACTTGCTTAAGACTCATTACATAATTTAGCGCTGAAGCCAGGCTAGCCACACCAATTACAACAGCCCATCATTTCCACCCCAACGCACACCAACAGCAGTTTTAGTAAGTTAAAATGCTAGAACAACATTTTTATAAACCCCTTTGCAGAGTTGCCATCCACAGTACCTGTGCTGCACCCTAAACCGAGGCACAGCTATGATCATCTTCATTAATCCTCTCAATCAAAACACACACCCAAATAAAAGATTTATTGTTTGCAATAATTATGCTTATGTTACCTATAAAATAGGAGGGCAGATGCTTTCCATCATCATGTTTTGGTACTAAATAACTCAATAGTTCAAACTATATTTTAAGCTGCATAATAGGAGATGACAAATCTCAAGGGTGAGATACTCAAGTAATGTTTTATAAAATGCATTTGTAGTTTGTTGCTGTAGTGAAAATATTCTTGGGTTATTCATTTACGAATAATACTTTTCCAGATTTTTTTCTTAAGGCAGAGTGGATGACTTAGAGTAAGCATTTTATGTGGCATTGTGACTATCTTGACTCAGTCGAGTTGCAAACTCCACCAGCGTTCTTGTAGGCCGCCCTGCCATGCCTTTTCGAAGGTAGGGCACCTCATCTTTATTCGACATCACACCAGCTATGTCCAGATGAGCCCAGTGGGAGGCAGTCACGAATTCCTTCAGGAATGCCGCGGCTGTGCAAGCTCCTCCAGCTCTGTGGGAAGCAACGAAACTGAGTTGTTTCTAAAGCAACACCAACAACACAAACATGAAAGGACTTCCCTGAAAGGGCACATGAGGATACTGATACAACTCACCTGCTGTACTTGCCAATGTTACTTAGATCTGCAAGAGGAGAGTCTGTTACTTGTTTCGTGTAGTGCTGAAAAAGAGGCATTCTCCAAACTCTGTCTCCTGTCACGACGCTGGCCTGAAACAGAAACACTGAGAGTTTAGGCAAATTTTTCTTTTATTTTTTTGAATAGCACTGATGAGCCCCAGTACCACGTGTGCTTATTTTGGTTTAGCTTTGAAAAGTCTAAAAAATCTTAAGCACAATAAAGTATATGGGTTTTGGAATTACATTGCAACATGAAACAGTGTATTTTGAAAGTAGCAAATCCTACTTTTTAGTTACTTTAGTGTTAGTCAAAAGGCAAAATCTAAAGACAGGGGTTTGGGGTTGGGTTTTTTTTTTATTCCCTCCCCCCATCTGCCCTTCAGAGGCTTCCTTTAGCCATCATATTTATGTCTCACGAGGCCCCTATGAATTCTGGTCTCAGTGTTGTTAAGCAAGATCAGTTCTCTTTTTAACATGAATGAATCATAGAATGGTTTGGGGCTGGAAAGGACCATTAGATCATCTAGTTCCAACCCCCCTGCCATAGGCAGGGACACCTAGCACTAGACCATGTCACCCAAAGGCTCTGTCCAACCTGGCCTTGAACACTGCCAGGGATGGAGCATTTACCACTTCTGTCAACTCCTTTCAGTAAACCAGAGCTTATGCATATGCAGTAAGTCACCAGAACATGCAAATCATTGAGATGATGTGCATGCTGTATGACACGAAACCTCAAAAAAGATCTAGTAAGTCATAGTGAAAATTAATTATTTTTGATTTTGGTACTAACACCATTCCTACCAGATTTCAAAATGTAATAATATACCTCTTAGATTCACATGAGACTTTCGGTAATGTACTAACTTTTCAGTAACAGCTATTACTGTATTACTACTGTGATTTAACAGTGCAGCTGGCCTACCTCATAAAGGTGATTCCAAAGCCAAGATGAGTTTGTGAACACTCCAGTTGCAGCAGACCCCAGTGCAACGTCCATGGCACCTACAGAAACACACCTTGACGGTTATACAACAAAGCAGAAAGTGGACCCGAGCTATTCCTTTGCATCCTGACTCCTCACAGAACTTTCCAGTTTAAATTCCCACTACAAGTAATTTCTGAAGTCTGCAAGAACTAAATATTTTAGTACACCTGCATTTCTAAAAGTTTAAGTGTTGTTAAAACATTTGTGTAATCTAATAGGACAAGTATTCATAAAAACTTATATTCTGTATCTCATTAAACTACAATTTTCTGTTTTCAGTTCGATGTTTCTTAGCAATATTCCAATAGAAAGCATTCAGCAATAGAAGTGTCCCCCAAAAAAATCTCATTGTTTCCATACAGAAAATACAAGGGGGATGAACATTTTTCTATTTAGAGACCGCTACCATTTTTGAGCTGATACTTTCTCTTTTGTCAATTTCACTTGCATAGATAGTAACCCATGCCTAAACCAGAGGGATTACATACATATTTATTTGATGCCACAGAACTGGTTCTGTAATGTCAACACTCAATTCTCAGATTTAAGAAAAAAGAAGAAAAAATGTTGTTTGACAAGATGGTATGTCAGAGAAATTTCTACAGGAGCTCTCCTCTGTGCTTGGTGCCCAAAGATTCCAAAGACAGAATAATCTATAGTGAGAGTAAACTTCTATGATGCCCCTTATATGAGAATACTTTTATATAAGCAAATGATCTTAAAATCATCTTCCCTTCTGTCTAGTCAAAGTTCCCACAGAATCTGAACTGGTAAAATGGATGGAACATCATTTAAAGCACTAGGAGAGGACACACAGAAAGATAATGATTTTGCTTAGTATATTCATTAAGCAACACAGTAGACTCCTGTGTGAACTAGTGTTCCATGTTTGCTCTCATTTCAGCTACAGCTGCCCATGGTAGTTCATGAGATGCATATGCAATGCTGATTTTAAATTTGAATTATAACTTCATTCATAGACAGCTGTAGAGATGAAACAATTAAAGAACATGTTATTATGCCTGAAAGTATGCAAATGCCACATAAGAGATACTTCAGTCAAATGAATTCTTGGGAAAACGATAATGACTCTCCTATTCTAGTATCTAGAATCATGGAGACCTGAGCTAGCTCACATGATGAAAGAGCTGGTACAGGCTAGGTCAGAGCTCAAGCACTCAGGAAGCCCTTCACAAAGACACTATTTCTTCTCCAGTATGGCCAGTGCCATATGGATACAACACTAGTATTTTTGCATCTCATGGCACCAGGAGCTGGGAAGGCTTAACTCAAGAAATGGAAGCACTGGGAAACATTGTGCAGAAACATCCAAGTCTGCATAGCTTTTCCTGCTTAATTCCAGCCCAGCTGGGCCAGCCCAAATCCATCTGTGTTGCTACATGCCAATACCCTCCCCAGTCCCAGAGACACTGTACAAGTTGTTAGAGCATAAACTGTGCTAGTTGTTGTCCTAAAACATGTAAAATCATCTCAGTTGATTTTGAATTCAGGTTGACTTTATCTACACACTGTAACTAATCCACAGTCCAATTAATAACAGTAACACAGAACTGACTAACAAAATGAGCAGGGGAGGGAGACTGCTTACCTGTTAGTGTTGCAGCATTCACAATAGCCCTTGCATTAAAACTGTGGGCATAACAGAGAGCATCAGCTAGCAGCAGTCTTCCTTCTGCATCTGTGTTATCTACCTTCAGGTGCAAAATCAGTAAAACCAGATTAATTGGCGGTGTTCAAGGCCAGGGTGGACAGAGCCTTGGGGGACATGGTTTACTGTGAGGTGTCCCTGCCCATGGCAGGGGGGGTGGAACTAGATGATCTTAAGGTCCTTTCCAACCCTACCTATTCTATGATTCTAATTATTGAAAATATCCCTTTCATTGACTTATTTCTTACATGGTAACTTAAATAGCTGTCAGATTATAAATACACTGTCACAGAATGGCAGATCAAACAAAAAACAAAATTTACTCAATAAAAACCCCAAAAATGAAAAAGACAGTATCAATATAAAGTTATGTTATAAAATAAAAGTGTATCTGTAGCTGACGCCAGGTGATTTTTCAGCACTACAGCCTCCCTTCCACAGGTCTCTGTGCCCCAGACGAACCTAGAGATGGGCCGCAGTGGAGCCCAGGAGCTGCTTCAGAGCACACACAGAGATCTGGCCCATGGAAATCACAGCTGAAGAGGACCGTGTACCATGGAGCAGTCAGGTGAAAGCCTGGAAACAGCTCCTTGTTATCCTGCTTTCCTCCTTTGGAGCTTGAAACTTTTCCCCTCTTAAAAATAAAAATCAATAGCCCCATTGCCCCTTTCCCCTTTCAGGGAACACTGATGCTGAATTCTGCAAGATTAATTGCATGGCGTGCTCTGAGCTACTAGCCCTTTCCTGTAAATTTCTTCTTGGTGGGGGAATATGTGCCTAGTCTTTTCCTTCAGATCAGGGGGTGACTGAACTCGATTTTGGGAAAAGAACCTCAGGAAACTGGAAGGTTTAACAAGTCAGAGATGCAGAATCACAGAAATTCAGACAGACAGAAATACTGATTAAGCCTCCTACTTCTGCACAAAGTCAGTGATCCATCACATAGTGACCTGCAGTACCATTTAATCTATTAAATGAGGACGGAACATCTTGGATTAATTATGAAATGTATTTTGGGTACTGATTTGCAACCGACAGCCTGTATGACTCAGAGTTCTGATTGTCCCAAGGGGCTTGGCACTGTAAAGGACTTGGTTACGTGACCAGTGAACTAATACTCTAATGTCTCACTGAAGATAGGAGGGAAGTGTCCTGAAGGGTCACTGGAAGCAATTAATGTTCTTCATGCAGACAGAGAACCTGTATGCATGAGCACTGTAACAACCTCGTGCTAAAACAAGATTTTCCAGCATGTGCAGTAAATGACTGCACTTTTCAGCTTTTCCGAGCAACGTATAAAATGTATCTCATCTCCAATCTATATTTAGATTTGAAAGAATCCTATGACAAAAATTTCTAACTGATAACATGCTGCTTATCTTTCTAAAGGGTCTTTTCAAATATGTCCTCTGACTGAGGTCTAACCAACTTGATTGGTTAAACCAATTCACTGTAAGTATTTAAACCCCAAGTTTCACATACATACCTGTATTGTTTTTCCATTCTTGGCTCTAACTACATCCCCAGGCTTGTTTGCCTTGCCACTGGGCATATTTTCACAGAGGGGTGCCAAACCTCAGAGAGAAAAAGAAAAGTTAATTACTAGTTTCTTTCTCAGAAAAGTCGTAGAAAAAACACTTAGGAAACCCCCCCAACACCTCCTTAGGGAAACAGTACTATTCTCATCTTGAATTCATGCTCAAAAATCCAAGTTTTCCAGGTTACCAGAAGACACCTGGTCCAGTTTTCAATCAGGGAATTCCTCTACATGCTGCACCACCATGTTCTCCCACCTACACCATTTTGCCCCTAGCATTTACTTCTACTTTATGCCTGGACTACTGAGATCAGAGAAGCAACAAATAATTATCTTGCATTTTCCACATATGTATCATTAGTCACATGTAAAGAGATTTCTTTCTGAAATTAGAAACTTCTCAAACTAACACTGAGCCATTCAAGCTCTGCTCATTGTAATTACACATTGTGTAATGTCAAGAGGGGTCCAAAGTCTCACCATAGAACTACAGCCATAAGAAAAGCAAATAGAGATGAGCAAAAGAGTGGGTGAGCCTCAAAGCCCCAGTTATGAATGGGATAATGGGATTAAAGGCACTCCATTCTCAGGGAAAATCTGCTCCTGGCACAAGGAATAAGCGAACTGTAGACCACTACTTTCCAGGGGGATTGCGTACACAGCCTTTTGCTCCAGTGTCCTCCCCTTCCCAGCGCATTCTTTAGGTGAGGAATGGCGTGAGGGTGGGGTTTGCTGCCCTCTACTGGCCGAAGAACAAAAGTGACTAAATTACTAGTTCCCTGTAAGTCAAGGCTGTCAAACATAAAACTTATCCTAGAATGGATTACACGCCGTCCCCAGCTGGTTTTACCACGGTTCCTGAATCAGCTCGTTTAATTTTAGCTGTGCAACATTTCTGCAGAAAAAGTAAGCATTGCTCGTACTTAAAAGTACTGGTTTGGGTTGGTTGGTTTAGATTTCTGCTGAGCTATTCACACAATGAAACAAAAACTGATCCCTGTTCCTGTTCAGCTGTGGACCATGCTCATGGAGGTAGCTCAGCTAACATCTTTGCACTTCTAATTGCTTTTACAGATCTCCACACTCCTTCTTGGAATGAAGGATCAGGACTTACGAAAACTTCATCAAAAGTAAGTTTATTGACAACCATTTCTCACCTAAGATGTAAAAATCATGCTTTCACAATTTTAATTTGGTGTTGCAGTATTTTATTCAAGCAAAGCCAGTAACTGTGTGCAAAGCAAGCAAAAAGAGAAGAGAGGCTGAACAGGGAATGAGAGTAGTCAGTCTGCAAGAGGCCAGGACATTTCTGTGAGATCATGACCAGTGCTGATACTAGAACATTAGTGTCTAAACAAAATCTTGTAAAATTCAGATTTCTGGCTTCTCACACACACACACTCTTACCAATTATGTTAAGAGGGAGATTTAAAGCTGCTGCTGTCACAATGGCTGAGCAGACAGTCGCTGCCCCTCCCATATCTGCTCTCATTGCATCCATACCTGACGACGGCTTCAGTGAAATGCCACCACTGCAACACACAGCACAAGTACCATCAGCATGGAAGAGCTTCAGGTTCCATACATTGAGAATATTCTGCCCATCAGTGTGTTTCAGCAGCAAGCATCAGGAAATGCTAGACTTGTGTTCTCAACCTGCCACCCCCTAATAAGCATACTGAAAGCAAGGCAGTTGGGGGCTCCTTTCTGATCTGTCCCTGACTTGTTTTCTCATAGTTAGGATGCCATAAAAATCTGCAGTGGACTAACTCAGTGGTCTTCAGAATAACAAAAGGGCACAAAATAGTACACCTGGCAAAATCAGCATATGGAAGGGGAACAGACTGACAAATTCTTCAGTAGCTACATGACATGAAAAGCCAATATAAGGAACTGCTGCAATGCATGAGCTATTTTCTCTTTCCCTAAGCATGATCTAGGTGTCCCGTGACAGACTGCAACTCTAAACATCCAGAGGTTTGCTCAGGCCAAAAAAAAAGAAAAAGTAGCACATTCTTTGTCTTCTTTCCCCCAGATTTCCATTTTCCCCTTAGAATATGAGGGTATATCAATTCCAACTTTGTCCAACCACTCAAGCTTGTCTTACTCCCAGGCAAAGCAGCACAATCTACTATATAAGGCAAGTTCACTGGAATGGCATTGGAAGATGTGCTGAGCATCTACCCACAGAACATGAATAGCAGGAAGGCATTTCCCCCCTTTAGTCACTATAACATCAGCACATGTACCTGTCAAATGTAACTCCTTTTCCTACAAACACCAGCGCGCGGTCACTTGCATTAGCACCACCTGAATAGTGAATCTCCAGAAAGATGGGAGGTTCAGCTGAACCCTTAGCAACACTCAGGAATGCTCCCATCTGCTGTGTCACTATCCAAGACTCTGGTCTGGAATAGAAATACATATTAATTTTTTTTGTAATTGGACACCTTAACCAAGGTGATTTTGTTTGTTTGTTTTTAAAAGATCACAATCCTTGAAGGTTTGTTTCTATTAATTGCGGTTTAGTTATTTGTGAAACTGCCATATAAATCAACCATTATTGTTTCGTGAAACAGAAAAATACTTCCTCAAAGTTGCTGCTTGGCAACTTTCTTTTGCCTCATCTAAAAACCCAACCAACCAACAAAACAAACAACAGCTCGTCTACACTTTCTATGTCAGAAAGCATCAAACTTCCACTTGCCCATGAGGCTGTGGTCTCTGAGTGCATATGAAGTAACAGTACTGCAGCAGGTTACAGTTTAGCTTTCTGTCCATAGTTAACCATCTTGATAGCAAAGTTGACTTTCTTCAGTCTTTTGCTTTTCAACAGAACAGCCTCCAACACTTGCACAACCAGTTAGCTCATTTTTACCAAAGAGCAGTAATTAGTAATTCAGAGGCAGGAAGTGTTAGCTGTGCAAATTCAATTGCAAGGGCTTTTAAGGCTCCATCTCAACATTTTAAAAGCTAAAACCCCCCCAAACAACAGTAACAGCAATAAATACAGAATGTTTCATTAACACATCCAAATAAAAAAAAAAAACAAAAACAACAAAAACCAAACACAACACAGAGAGGGCTGTATAAAATCTATCTGGGACAAAACCAAAAGGTGATAGAAAAAAGGTACCTAGTATTTGCCCTCTAGTCACTGATTCTCCATTAAGCTCCCTTTTGCAGCACTTGTGTTAACTAAGCAGTAACTGGCTGCATGACCAATTGACAGTGAATCATTTCACTGTGTCACAGTATCTTGCCCATTCTGCAAACTAGAAGCTCATCTTCTAAAACTGAGAGTAACTTGCAGTGTGGGTGCCCCTCGTACCTCTTTGCCACACACTTCTGCTTTTGTCATTTGAAGTGGTAAAGAGAAAGTACGAGCCCACTACAGATCTGAATAACCTGGAAAGTGTCTTACCCTACAGAGGAATCATTTTTTGGAATTTACCTTATATGGACCTTCACATTGCTGAAACTTCTGAGCTTCTGTTCAATATGTTCAGCAAATTTGATTGGAGTGATGTAATTAGCTGGAGCCTCCATAAGGTACCGAGCGAGGTTCTGACCCTCAGCATAGAGAACACCTTTTTGCCAGTCTTCACTTTCAGCACTAAACAAAAACATACAACAATCAGGATCGGAAACATGTGCAAAAGTTAAGATGTTGTCAGTATCCATCTGTTCTCTTCTGTATGAAAATATGGCAACATTAAATCAGGGCTATTAAGAATGTCACAGTAATATTAGTAGTATGAATCTAAGGGACGTCTAGTGTAGGATTCATCTCTGGTGCTAGTCTGTGCCAAATGGTTCACAGAAAGCCAGAAGAATCCTAGAGCAGACAGATGTAAAATCATCTGTCTAACATATTAGGTCTTCTTCAAATCCTCACTAATCAGAGGTTTGCTTAAATCCTTAAGCACAAGGTTTAATACCCATTACAAAATTTGTAATCACACTAACTGTAACAGCTCCGAATGTTTTTATTTACTACATAAAGCCTCCAAGTCTGTTTTACACTTTACTGAGATATGATTATGTGATATGAGTGGAATTTGGATTTCCTTTCACAGTGCACTCAAGGCATCTCCCTAACAAATGGCAGAACATTCAAAGAGCTGCCTCTACAGGAAATGCGGATGTCCCTCTGGTTACTTTGCAACACTGCCAGCACAAAACTTCTCATTTTACTGAGACAGAATTGACTTACTTGTTTTAAAAGCACAACACAGAGCATTAAGCTGGATTCCACCTCTCAAAAGAGCAACACAGTGAAAAAGGAATCCAGAATGAATACAGAAACATTGCCTGGATATGGAGGGATGGAATCAAGAGACCAAATTTCTCAAAGTGGGAAAGGCCATAAGAGGACCTCAAGAGGTAAATCATCAGCAAAAGGAAGATCAGGAATAATGCTGTTCCCTTGGTAAATGGGGCAGGCAACCTCATGAAACTGAGATGGCTAAAGTTTTCAATGCCTGCTTTAATTATTAAGGTCTGCTTCCAGGTTCCCCAGTTCTTCATGCTTAGTAACAGAGCCTGGGGAAGAAGGGTACTACTCATGGCAGAGGAAGATAGACTTAGGACTGCTTAAAAAAGTCCTTAATATCAGGCAACATGTATCCAAGACTGCTGAGGGAGCAGGCTGGCATCATTGCAAGCCTGGTCTCTTTCAGTTTGAAATGCCATGGTGACTTAATGTGGTCCCCAATGATTGGAAAACGACAAATCCCGATCTTTAAGAATGGCAAGGAGGATATAGGAAACTACAAGGCAGTAATCCTAGACTAATCCCCTAAAGGGGTACGGAGAAAGTAATCTTGGAAGCTATTTCCAGGTACACGAAGAACAAGATGGCCACTGGAAACAGTCAGAAATTTGTTTTGGGTAAATCATGCCTGACCAACTTCCCTGACTTATGGTGAGAGGGCTGGCACAAAGAACAACAGTGGCTTTAACAAGGCTTTCGCATAGAATCCTTGCAGACAAATTGAGAAAATGTGAACTGGAGGGATAGACTATAAAATGGGTGAAACACTGGAAGAACTTTGGGCCCAGAAGATAAGAGACAACTGTTGAACAGTCTAGCTCGCAGTCAGTTGTGGGGTGTTCCCCCAGGGCTGATACTGAGGCTGATACCTTCATCAACAATTTGGACAATGAAAACTACCCTTGGAAGTTCATGGATAGCATGGCACTGCAGGGAGCAGCTGCAATGGAGAGGGTAGGGCTACCATTCACAAGAGCCTTGCCAAGCTGGAGGAATGCATCAGGGGGAACACCATGAAGTTTAACAAAGACTAGTGCAAAGGCCTGCACATGGGACAGAACAACTCTGTGGAAGTCAGGCTGGACACTGACTTTGACGAAGGCAGAAAGCAATACTGCAGAAAAGAACCTGGGGATCCTGGTGGACAAGTTGAACAGGAGTAAGTAGCGCATTACTCTGGTGACAAAGGCCAACCATGTACTTGTGCTGGATTAGAGCTTAAGGGCCATATTAAGGGCAATAATTATTTACCTCCTTGGGATTTGTGAGGCTGCACTGAGCTATGTCCACTTTTGAGTTCCTGAATACAAAACCAATAGTGACAAACTGGAGAAAGGCCAAAGACTAAGGGGTAGAGAGCTGGAGCACACGGCACATGAGAAGCTAAGAGAATTGGAGTTGGGACAGTGTAAATAGCTGGTTGTACATGTGAATAAAAAAATACTTTCCTCTGTGGTGCAAGTGGCAAGCTAAGGCAGTCCTTCACAGAGATGGAGTTTGAATCTTCATTTCCTGTTTTCCTGAATCATTACATCAGCCTTCCGATTAGTTGGGAAGCAGCTGAATATCTGAAGAATTGAGAGCAAATTCTTGTATGTTCAGAAGATGATGATAAAAAGGCAAGAGTGCTAGGTATGAGATAAGTACTCTGTGCAGTTCTGGTGTCCTCACCATGAAAAGGACATGGAACTTTTGGAACAAGTCCAGAGGAGGGCCACAAGGATGATCAGGGGACTGGAGCACCTCCCATATGAAGACAGGCTAAGAAAGTTGGGGCTGTTCAGCCTGGAGAAGAGAAGGCTGCATGGAGACCTCATAGCAGCCTTCCAGTATCTGAAGGG
>JAOEHX010012047.1:0-10458 GCA_025448015.1 Bolborhynchus lineola
ACCCTGTGCCAGCGCCTCAGCACCCTCACAGGGAAGAGCTTCTGCCCAAGGGCTCATCTCAGTCTCCCCTCTGGCAGTCAAAGCCATTCCCCTGTGCTGTCACTAAGGGGCATTCATATCAGCAGAGTTAACTCAATTCTCGCTTTCACTATCCATAGCATTTACTATAAGTGAAACTCAAGCTCTTTTTCCCTGGCATAACATTTGTATGTAGAACCCCCCCCAAAATCATTATTGAAAACCAGTAATCATTGATACTGAGCTGCTGCTCCGAGTCTCTTTCTAAATGGTCCATCCCTTTTGTCCGTGTGGTGTCTGGGCTCCAGCGGCCTCAGGAGCCGTTCGTCTTCCTGGTGTTTTCTTCCCTGTGGCAAATGAGAGACAGATGTTCCCATCTGGAAAGTTTGCTCCCGCCACCATGGTTACAGTTGGAGCCGGAGGATTTGGAGAGCAGCGCAGCAGGCTGGGACTTTGAAATACTCATTTTTCCCTGATTGTGATAATTGCCCGTTTGATATCCGTAACTGCTTTCATTTTTCATTCAGAGGGCTGTAGCCTAAGAAGTAAATAGCGCGGAGGAGTAAATATTCCTTCATATTGTGATAGGAGTGAATGATTTAGGAACAAAGTAAACCTTTATTCTGGGACTTCAAGTGGAACAATGAGCTAATGGAAAATGACCAGAATATTGTAGCAGTAAGTAATCACATGAATTGGATAGGGCCTTGAGCACCCTGCTCTAATGGAAGGTGTCCCTGCCCGTGGCAGGGGATTGGAACTGGATGAACTTTAAAGTCCCTTCGACACAAACCAGTCTGATTCTAAGAGGAGGGTTCCCGGTGAGGATGAGGAGGATTCCATGCCCTGGGCCATCACGGGCTCCCCAGCGCTGTCACTGCATCCCTTTGGGACAGTGGATGAACAAAAGCTGTTGGTATGAACACGAAGAAATGAACTTGGGTCTCCCAAACTTGTTTGCATGGGTACTAGTAATGTGGGAAGGGGATTGCTGTGGTATATTGGTAAGAGCAGCAACAGCTCCCAGGTGGCTGCCACACCTTGTGTAAATGGTTTTTAGGGCAGCTTTCATGGTCTGAGTAACTATTCCCTGGCTTCTGCATGGAAAACAGAAGGAGAATGGGGGGTACCACAAAGTGGTCTTTGTTCCTATAGAAGCAAGATGACCAGAGTTTGAGGGGTTGATGTACGCCCTACTCTGAGGGCTATTGGATGTGATAGTTTGGGAGATGGATCCTGTATCCATGTATTTGCACCGCTGGCCCTGGTATGAGTCCATAGACCAAGAGGAAACCAGAGCTAAGGCAGCAGGGATGTTGTGCAGATGGGATGCTGATGCATCCGATATGTCCATGCTGAGGGCAGAGCCAGAGCTGCAGCCGTCTTGCCTGGGTGGGAACACAGCAGAAGAGAAGTGCTGTGGAGTCCAACCTGTGCTGCTGATGAGTCTGTAGAGCCAGGCACATTAATAGGGTTTTCTAAAACTACCGAAGGGCAGGAGGGATAAGGATCTGCAGTCTGCCTTCAGGGATAAATTATTAATCTTATTTCCCTTATTAACTGCTTTCGGGACTGCCTGTGCACGATAACATACTTTGCTCTTTCAAGTTCTTCTATCTGAGTTTCACATTGAATTGAGATTTAAAGTGAAACAGCTGTGTGTGGGAGAGGACTAGATGGCAATGGAGATACACGGGTTTATTTTTGATGTATAAAATGCCTATCCCAGGCTCAGCAGCTCCCTCCTGTGTGACGCGAGGCTCTCCTGCGAGGTGCCGAGTCCTCTCCCCTCCCACAGCATCTTGCAGCTCAGGAGCCTGGATGTGCTATAAACCCAAGCTGAACAGGGTAAAAATAGGCTGATCGCATTTGGTGGAGGAAATATCTGTGCAGGAACATAAGTTACCCACTGCAACAGATGCTATAGTACCATCTTGGCCAGCTCCCTGCTTTGGTGTGGAGGAGGAGGATGGAGAAGGACCAGGATTTGCTGCTGACCTGTTTGCTTCACTCTTATCTCCCAGTTCTGACTGTAAATTATCATTTATTGACTTGAGGGAAGGAAGACCTTTGGAAGCCACCCTGCGTGCAAATATATGTCAGTATTGGTACAGAAGTAACCTTGACTGCAAAGCTCTTAATGTCTCCTTCTCCACCAAACTGACTAACCCAGTCACCCTTTTATTCCTAACCCTGCTGTCTTGGCTGCCTTGTTTCAGATGCTTATCTTCAGTCTTCCCCCTCCTATCACTTTTTGATGCAGTGATGGTGCAAAAAGATAAAACGTTGTCTCTTTCCTCCACGATGTGATTCCAGTGTGAGCTTGAGGGAAGCTGTCTGGAAGCAGGTGATGGAGGGATGGCAGCGGTGTAGTGGTAAATGGTGTCTTCTGGAAGTCTGAGTAATGATCCTCTTGCTTTGCATGTAGATAACCTCTCATCTGCATGCCTTGGAGAACTGCAAAGGTGCTCTACAGATGGCTTAGAGCCATCAAGGGGAAGGAAAGGCAACCTTAGAGCGGAGGAAAGATGTTAATAACATTTAAATGCAATTCTTCCCATTTCTCAGTTCCTAAATGTGAAAAATATTAGCTTGGTGGAGATTGAAAACAGATGGTGAGCAGTTGGAGCAGATAAGCATGTTATTCAAAATAAACATTCGCCGAAGCTGGGGAGGTGCTGAACCATATTTCATCTCACCCTATTTACATGAGCCGGGGAGGTTACGCTGCTGCTGCCTCTCGTGTGCGTTCAGACTAGCACCAGGGAGCCCCGTGGCGGCAGCCAACTGCTGTGGGTCCAGCACAGCGTGTGGGGCTGGGGCCACTTCCCTGGCTCCTTCCTCAGGCTGATGCATAGAGCTGGTTAGCTTAGCACCGAGCTGCAGGGCAGGGTGCTGCCGCTGGAGAGGGACCCAGGATTGGTGCCTCCCTTTGGTTCCCTCTTTCAAGTGGCCTCTTTATCTGTGTGCACTTCTGGTGTCCTCAACATGAGAAGGACATGGAGCTGTTGGAGCAAGTCCAGAGGACACCACGAGGATGATCATGGGACTGGAGCACCTTCTGTATGAAGATAGGATGAGAAAGTTGGGGCTGTTCAGCCTGGAGAAGAGAAGGCTGCGTGGAGACCTCAGAGCAGCTTCCAGGGTCTGAAGGGGCCTACAAGGATGCTGGAGAGGGGCTCTTCATGAAGGACTGTAGTGATAGGACATGGGGTAATGGGTTAAAACTTAAACAGGGGAAGTTCAGGTTAGATATAAGGCAGAAGCTCTTCTCTGTGAGGGTGCTGAGGCACTGGGATGGTTTGCTCAGAGAAGTGGTAAATGCTCCATCCCTGGCACTGGTCAAGGTCAGGTTGGACAGAGCCTTGGGTGACATGATTTAGTGTGAGGCGTCCCTGTCCATGGCGAGGGGTTGGAACTGGATGAGCCTTAAGGTCCTTTCCGACCAAAACCCTTCTATGTTTCTATTTAGAGAAGCTTTATGTTGCTTTACCTTAAACCAGGGACTCTTCCCCATGTGAGTGGTGGGGAGGAAGCCTCTGGTTCCAGGGGCTGTTTGTGGGAAGGGTTCATTTTCCTGACTTGCAGGTGATCTATAATTCATGCCTCTAGGCCCAGTGGTCATCTGCAGTGGCAGGGCCAGTGGGAAGAGAGGTGTGTCTGGAGTGTGGCTTATCTCCCTTGCTTTAATGAACGCTTTGGGATGGGCTGGATCCTTTTGGCAGTGTCTGCGTCTGCTGGCTCCAGAACAGGGTCAGACCCAGAATTCCTTCTGCTAAACTTAACCTTGGCTGCTGCTACTGGGATGATTGTCCAGTCCCCTGCTCTCCAGAGGCAGGTAAGAATGTTGGGCTCTTCGCTTTCTGAGGGTAAGAAATGGCATTTTATGTTATGAGCATAATCTGCCTGTTCTAGATGGAAGTCGGAAACTTCTGCTCTGATTTAACCTCTTCTTTCTGCAGGAAACAGTTCCCTGCTTTCAGTGCTGAGCCTCTGAACCACTGGGGCAGCCCTTGTACAGTCTTTTGCTCAACAGACACCAACTGAACCCAAAACTGTTGGTTTGTGGACTTTCAGTTTAGGTGAGAGCCGTGTTGCCCACAGGCTGATTTTTGAGTCTCCTCTGTGCTACAAACTGCAGAAGGGAAGAGCAAACCCCCCGTGCATACCTGCTGGTTGTGCAGTGCTGTCTCATGTTCAGTGTGGGTTTCCTCCCATTTCTTCCCATGTGTTTCATGTTCTGATGCCTATAGAAGGCCAGAGTGCTCGACTCTGGCAAACAGGTTTGTGGGAGCAGTTCTGACTCTGCAGCTGCTTTATAAATGGGATGTATAAAACTGCTCGCAGGGCGGGCAGGTTCCTCCTTCCTTCCTAACCCCCACAGCAGTGAATCAAGGGGAATCCTCCACCTGCATCAAGAGTGGCTTGAAGGTATGTACGTTCGTGTTCACTTCGTAACTGCCCATCACCTCTTTGGAACATGACCGTCTGTATGGGAGACATAACCTGGGAGTTGTGGCCCCAGTAAGGTGTGAGGCAGGTTTAGGGTCCTTTTTGTTACTGAATATATATCTCCCATCCTGGTGTTATTCTACCATCTGTTGGAACTATATTTTGAACTTAAGGAGCAGATGGGGAGGAGACAGTTTGTGTCTGCCCTAGGGCTATTCCTGGTTCTCTTCTCTTCCTTACCTTGCTCTTTGGGAGAAGGTAACATCCAGTTTTCCTCATGAAGTGGTTTTATTTCATAGAATCATGGAATCCCAAACTGGTTTGTGTTGGAAGGGACCTTAAAGCTCATCCAGTTCCAACCCCTGCCATGGGCAGGAGCACCTTCTACTAGAGCGGGGTGCTCCAAGCCCTGTGCAGCTTGGCCTTGACCACTGCCAGGGATGTTCTCGAATTCCCAAAGGCATTTAAGGACTAATTTAAATTCCCGGTACTTGAGATACTCCCAAACTTGTCACTATTTGTTTTTTTCTTGTGCCTTTTTTCCTTTTCTCAAACCCACCGGCACAGAGAGATCGGTGAAGCGCCTTCTTTATACAGCTTACAATGAGAGTAAATGCTAGCAGCTCCTCAGAGTCACCTGTCACAGCAATGCTCCCTTTGGACCAACCACCACAGGAGAAAGATTTCTTTAAAGAAAAGAAATAGGATGAAATGTGTCTCGAGTAGGTGTTGAATCTGCCCCCTCTGAAACTGCTGTGGTTGGGGAACCACAGTCCCTGGGGAGGGCAGGAGTGCGTCTTCCCCGAGGACCAGTGGAGACCCCTGGTTTTGTCCTGCTGTGCTGTCCTGTTGTCTCACTTGGCTTCACTTGGCTCTTCTTCCTCTCCAGAAAGCAGAATCATCAGCTGCGCTTCATCTTGACATATGCTGCTTTTTAATTTGTTATGCTAGGATGGGAACTGGAGCAGCAAAGGAAATGCAGTGCATATCAACAGTCAACACAGTCAGTCAAATCAAACCAGGGCCTTTCAGTGTGTTACTGGAGAGCAGAGGGGAGAAGGGGTTTAGGTGTATTCAAAGCTTTGGGGCTTTCTAGGCTCTTGCACACCTGGTCTCCTTAAATGGGACACACAGGTATATAGGGCATGCAGCATAAACTGGTACATGCCTGCAGCTGCCCTCACCCAGAGAGCAGCTTTGCAGCACCTGAAATCCATAACTCCCATCAGTGGGGAACGTGGTCTTCAGGCTTCACAGGCTTTGGGAGAAGATGAAATTCTTGCTTCCATCCAAGACTGAAGCATCTCCGTGATCAGGTTTTGTTTTACTCCGAGTGTATCATCTTCCCATGTGAAGCTCCGGCATGGTCAGGGGTGGGAAGGCAGCTCTCCCACCAGCTCCTGCTTCTCTCCCTGGTGACCCCTGGCAGGTCCTGGGTGCAGAGTTGAGCAGGTGCCACAGCAGGTTTGACAGTTGGGTTGTGCCATAAGCAGGTTCAATCTGTGTCTTACAGGCATTGCTTGAAAAACAACAACCCAACATTTGGAGATGTTTCCAACTCCGGGTAAGGCTTGGAAGGAAGCAACCCAATGTTTCCTGTTTAGGCAGCTGGCCTGCTCTGACGCTTGGAGTATTCAGTCGTTGACAAGAATGACTCTTCTTGAAGCATTATCCATTAATCTATGATGGCATTTGACTCTTCAGCATGATCTCGGGTGACTGATACAGTGGAGAGACTCGCAGGCATTTTGAGGAGCATCTCAGCATCCTCTCTGTGCATCTGGAGGCAGCACTGAAATGTTGCCGTTGGTGAGGCAATAAATACTGCTGAGCAGTGAAATGTGGAAGAAGGAGACCAGGGAGGCAACATCTCCCCAGGGACCATCTCACTGGCTCGTTTTTAGCCCCAGGTCAACTGGAGGCTGACTCAAGTCCTTGTGTGCAGTGTGGTTTGCTCACATGAGTCTTATTAAATGGATGCATTTAGGCTAAAACTGAGGAGGTTCAGAGAGATGTTTTTTATCTGTGGTTTTAGATGCCCCAGGTCCTTGCAGGAAGCTTTTAAATTTACCAATCTTGTTTGCTTCTTGTCTGTCAGGGTGGGAGCTTGGAATAGAAGGTGTTGGCTTCTCGTGGACCTTGGGTTTGGTGTTTCATGCAGTAGCTGATTTTATTTTGGGGCTGTAAATTCCATGTGACTTCCCTTTATCCCTGTAAATCAACCAAATCAGTTCTGCTTTCTTAATGTGCCCTAGAAGCATTTTAGGAGGAAAGAGGAGAAACCTTAAGGATGGGTTTCACGCTGTTTCTCTCCATAGCATGGTGTCCTGGGTTCAGCAGCAGCAGTCATTTTTCTCCTCCTTAGCAGTTGGTGCAGCACTGTGGTTTTGACGTTCAGCCTGGGAACAGCGCTGATAACACCGATGGTTTCAGTTGGTGCTCAGTAACGTTTGGTCTGACCAAGGACTTCCTGAGCCTCATGTTCTGCCAGGGAGGAGGGGAAGCCGGGAGGGAGCAGAGACACCTGACCCAAACTGACCAAAGAGGTATTCCATAAACAGCGCGTCATGCCCAGTACAGAAGCTGGGAGCAGTTACCTAGAAGGGTTGGATCACTGCTCGGTCAGGCTGGGTATCGGTCGGCGGGTGGTGAGCGGTTGTGTTCTCTCCCCTTGTTATTTCCCTTGTCACTATTATTATTGGTGGCAGCAGCAGTGGTTTGTGTTATACCTCAGTTACTGGGCTGCTCTTTTCTCAACCCATTGGAGTTATATTCTTTCCATTCTCCTCCCCATCCCTCTGGGAATGGGGGGAAGAAGGGAAGAGGGCAGTGAGAGGGCTGTGTGGTTCTGAGTTACCGGCTGGGCTTAAACCATGACACATGGCAATATCAGCTTGAACATAGATGCCTGGGGAGGAGGGTTTCATAGGAAGGAGGTGAAGATCAAATGAGGCAGGTGGCAGTGTGCTGGTATTTGGGGTGTTGGTGGGAATGGGCCAGCAGCAGGCAGGGAGTGATGTGGTGCTCTCCTTGGCCTGCCTACAGCTGAGCCTGCAGAGAAGAGCATGAACCACATCTGATCCCCAACTGGTTTGAGTTGGAAAGGACCTCAAAGCTCATCCAGTTCCAACCCCCTACCATGGGCAGGGGCACCTTCCTTCCACTAGAGCAGCTTGCTTCAAGCAGTGTATTTCTTCCTTTTCTCTGCTTTTCCCTCAAGAGTGCCTTTTGAGGCTGATTTAGTTGCTGGAGTCACACTGTTCCTGGCTCTGAGAGGGGTTGCAGTCCTTCTGGAGCGACCATCTCCAAGCCAGGCAGCATAGGCACAGGGTGCATGCAAGGCTGATGAAGGCTGGCACAGGGACCACCCTGGTGTGAGGGAGGGGAGGTGCAGGAGCCTTCAATTTTGAGCTTTTGGGTTAAAAGCAAACATGTTAAACTGCTCAGGGAGCTGTTTGCCACAGTGGCTGCTTCAGAGCATGGTTTTGCTGCTTGGGGAGCAGAGCTGGAGGTGAAACCTCAGTCCCCCGTGCTGGTGAGCTGCATGTGGGCATGGGGAGTTCTGGGGGGATTTTAAATGAGGGCAAAGCAAACAGGCAGAAAGACTTTGAGGCAGCAGCTTCAGGCATGAGGAGTGAGAAGATGCAGTCGAGAGACTGGGATGGTGAACACAGGCATCCTGAGCCTGCCTGCAGCACCTCTGGACACGTGCTGCCCTCCGGTGCCTGTCCCCAAGCCTGGGGCCATGCTCTGCCCCTTCCCTATGGGAGCTCAGGGCCATGCAGAGCAGCGTGGGAGCCTGGTGTGACCTCCCCCTGCCTCTCATCCTCACCCTTGCAACGGTGCTGGGCGTGCTGGGCGGGGAAGTGCTTGTCTCTGGCTGGCACTAAGCGTTACCACCTTCTCTTTGTACAGTTGCTGGTGAGAAGAGGGTGCCAGTGATGCCTGGATCGCCCGTGGAAGTGAAGATACAGTCCAGGTCCTCTCCTCCCAACATGCCACCGCTGCCCCCCGTGAACCCCGGCGGCCCCCGGCCCGTGTCCTTCACTCCGACTGCACGTAAGATCCCAGTAACGCTGCTTTTCCCAGGGACCAGCTCTAGCCAGGAGGGAAGGCTCTGCTTGCAGAAGTCGGTGGGGATGTCTCAGCCATGCTGCATGGCTTTCAGAAGGGGTGACTGGGGCTTTTCTGCTGTTCTGCTCCGCATGCAGATGTATAACAGGGTCTGTAATCCCCCCTACCCCCCCCGCTCCTGCCTTGCTCCCAGTGCTGCCTTGAGTCCTTCTCTTTACAAGTGCAGCCTTGATTTCCACCGTAAACTCCTTAAGAAATTGAAGTCTTTTATCAGGCTGGCTTCAAACGAGCCAAGAGCTGGGCTTTTCACTCTATCTTTTGGGGGAGTTAATTCCCACTCTGCTCTATCTCACTTTGCAGACAGCGTTTCTGCAGCCGAGATTAGAAAGTTTTCCCTTCTTCTACTTTCCCAGCCTCAGAAATTCCTTTCTCTCCATCCAGGTTCTCTTTGCTCCATCTTCTCTTTATAATCTTGCCTATTAAGCCACAGTCAGTCCTGGTCCTTCCCATCTGCAGCACAGTCTCTTACTTCTGGCTCAGAGGTGACTCCACAGATGGGATGGACACGTGGCTTTTTCTTAGAGCCTAGAAAGAGTCCTTTTTTCCTCCCTTAGCCAACATTTAAGCCATTTAATGTCTGTTAAAAAGCATCATTCTGACAAAAAGCTACTTTTCTTTGTTGGGTATGGAGTTATCTGAGCCTTACACGTGGCACATGTATTTTCCATGCTCTCCTCGCCCCTTTTGCCCTGTGCTGAGCATCTCCCTAGCTGGTTTTGCATTGCTCTGCTGTCCATGATGGTGCCTGGGGTATCTCACAGTTTCATGCTGGCAGGGGATTTTGGAGGTTTACCATCCAGCTCCATCAGGACACACACTAATGTATTGCGTGGTGCTGGCAGTAACACTAATCACTGGGTTATCCCGCCAGACACATCCCCATCTCTGTGCTGAGGGGTTTTTAATGGCTCTCCTTTTGCTCAGGCAGAAAAAGACCATTAGCAAAGTGACAGGAATTAATTTTCCCAACGAGGTTGCTTGGCACACTGGTGAGGGCCAAGGAGCCTGAATCTGCTGATTGCACATGACTTAATTGCCTCTTTCCAAGATTGATGAGAGGTGCAGCCTGTGGTGAGGTTCATTCTTGCTCCTTCACTTCTCAGTTGCATGAAAGGGTCTTGGTCAGAGTCAGTGGGTGCATGTCCTACACTGCCCATGGCTGGGGCAGGTGAGGAAGAACATGCTGGAGGAAGGCCCTGTCTGCTTGTGGATCACTAACAAAAGGGAGGAGCAGCAAAAGCCTATTGAGGACCCAAGATAGAGTTTAACAGAGTAGCCCTATGTTGTGGTTTAAGCCCAAACCAGTAACCGCGCTGCTCTGGGTACCCCACCTCATTGCTTCAGCGCTGTCTTCTCACCTGGAAATGGAGGTCCCAGCCCGGCTCTGTGCGCTGTGGGGAGCAGGTCCCGGTGCTGTGCAGGAGCAGATAACTGCCGCTTGCCCTGCGGTGACGGTGCTCACAGGGGCTCAGGCCAGGCAGGATGAGCCCCAAACACAGCGGTTACAGGGCTGTGTCTAACGGCAGCTCTGACCCAGAGTGTTCTGCTCTGGAGGCCATCAACAGCCACCGCTGCAGCCCCCTGGCCCCGGTGCATCTCACAGCCCCACTTTTCGCAGCTATAAATAGAGCCCATTGCTCTGCAGGGTCTTTCATGTGAAACAATGAGAGGAAGTGAAACAGAAAAGCGGGTGCAGAGCCTCAGTTACAGCAGAGCTGTTCATGGAATCACAGACTGTTCTGTGTTGGAACGGACCTTAAAGCTCCTCCAGCTCCACCCCCTGCCACGGGCAGGGACACCTTCCACTGGAGCAGTTGCTCCAAGCCCCTGTGCCCAACCTGGCCTTGAGCACTG
>JAOEHX010012049.1:0-33303 GCA_025448015.1 Bolborhynchus lineola
TGAGACTACAGCTCAAATCCTGTGTTCAGTTCTGGGCCCCTCACTACAAAAAAGACATTGAGGTGCTGGAGCAGGTCCAGAGAAGGGCAATGGATCTGATGAAGGGTCTGGAGAACAAGTGTGGTGAGGAACGGCTGAGGGAACTGGGGTTGTTTAATCTGGAGAAGGCTCATTATATGCTATAACTACCTGAAAGGAAGTTGTAGTGAGATGTGGGTCTATCTCTTCTCCTAAGTAACAAGTGATGGGACAAGAGGCGATGGCTTCAAGCTGCACCAAAGGAGGTTTAGTCTCGATATTAGGAAAATTTTTTTCATGGAGAGGGTGATCAGGAGTTGGAACAGGCTGCCCAGGGAAGTGATGGAATCACCATCCCTGGAAGTGTTCAGAAACTGTAGATGCAGCCCTCAGTGACTTGGTTTAGTGGTGGTCTTGGCAGTCCTGGGGTAATGGTTGGACTTGATGATCTTAAACATCTTTTCCAACCTAGTTTATACTACTCTGTGAAAAAAACCCAGCATGCTTCCCAGCTGGCCTCCACACAGCAGTATTCCTAGGCATCGGACTGCTCTGCCTCTGCCCAGTTGTGCCATGTAAAACCAGTATGAAGTGGCCAAAACTTCTGTGCTGTGAGAGTGATAACATTAAGACAGTTTGGATGAAGACCCAAGGCAAACATGTAATGTGTGTACCAGTACCCTATATCTTGTGTGCTCTGCAAGCTCCAGAGATAAATTTGCAGGTATTAGGCTGAAAGGATAGCTCTGCACTTTTTTGCTTCCTATCTGAACTGGTGGTTCTGCATGTGCTGTGTGCAATTCAAGTAATACCTGTTATTAGACCAGATGATAGATTTGAAATGCATAGGCAATTTCTGCTACAGGCCTGGAGAAGGATTTGCATGTCTTGTCAGGGTATTTTTACTTTCTGGATGTGTCTGCTGCTCTCATAAAAGATACTGCTTCTCCCTACATTCTCCTGCTTCTGTAAACTCAGATACCTGAGTAGTGGTACTTCTATAGCAGTGTAGAAGACTGCTCTAAATTCATTTAAATAAATCACCAGTTATTGATGATTATTTTTTTTAAATTGAAAATCAAAACCTGTTTTTCTGTCCTGAAGCTCAGGGGAAAAGGCCTTTAAGTATCATTGAATAAGAATGGGGTTTATAGCTAAAAAACTAATTCCCGTAATAAATTGAAAGGCAACAAAGTGTTGGGTTTTTTAAATTAAATGAACAAAGACATCTTGTTTATGTTGTTTAAAGGCAGTGTAATTCTCATCTATATGTTTTCACACACACTCTGTATTTCAAGAGGGATAAAAAAATGCTTACTGAGGGCAGAAGAAAAATCTTTGATGGTTCCAGTAACTTAACAAGGTCAAAATAAAATATTAAAGGCTCATGACTCTCTAGGGGTCATGAAGGTGCTATGATGTGAAATAGGCAGATGTATTGTAAAAATGAAAGTTAACATAGGCTGATTTTAATTAAGATGCAAGCAAGTGAAAAGAAATGAAATTACTATTGTACACAGATTCAGAGAGATTCTAACTGGGGTAAAAGATTAGTAAATGAAAATAGATGTTTATTCTCAATGATTTAATAGAAACAGTGGTATGAAAATGGCACATGAAAGCTCTTTAAATAATGCTGCCATTATGCTGATAAGGTGCTACTTTTGATTTTTTAAAGAGCAGTAAGAGTTCTTTTTATTTCTGTTCCTCATGCCAAGCTTCTGTTCTTGCTCTAAATTAAAGCTGAAGTCTTTTGTACTTAGTGATTATAAAGAACTTGCCATTCTTATTAAAAATAATAAAAATTCAAAGGGAAAAAGGCCAAAGTACCGCATTCTAATGTAGTGATTGGTTCAACAGTTAGTTACTAAATGTGTAGGCTGTGATTACTGAGAATAAAACAGCCTGGAAATTGGTACAATGCAAGTCTGCTTCACTATTTAGCTTATACTGGTACTCTGTAAAGCAAGTGTCTTCTTATTCTTGCAGATCAGCTTGTCTCAAAGACGTATGTGGAGGATCAGACAGACAGTCTTTCATGCTGTCATGATGATGACCTTTCTGGTTACCAGTTCAGCTGACAAGTTCTTGCCTTCTGTCTGATGGTTCTAAGGAGGCTTAGATATGCTGAATGCTGGGCATTTATAGGCAGAAATAATTTAGTGAGTATTATACACAGTCCTCTTATATGCCTACACTCATAGTGTTTTAGATGATATTATATTATTTCAGGTGATAATAATTTGGCTATTGTGGTACATAGGTAAGTCTTAAAACTGGTGTTTTAGGCAAAGTATGTTGTGTTGGGTGATTTTTTAAGTTGCTTTGTTTATGTGCGTACCTTTGGCTAAAGAGCAACAGTGGGTGTCTTCGCCTCACTTGCAGCATTGAGTGCTGGCAGAAGGTGTTCCCATGCTGGGGAGCCAGTCTGTTGTTGCTTGCTCTTCTTTTGTACAAAAAGAAGAGACACTTAGGAGACTAAATATTTGGAGAACTGTGTGTTAAGGAATGGCACATTAATATTGCATGAAAAAGCTTTTGTTATAGGGAAATGCAGCAGGATTTATACAAGAAGCTATAAATCCTTAGTTCCGTATATATCACATTCTTTACAGGTGTAGTCACAGTTTGTCTAAGAATTATATACAGTAGCTAGTGTAAATCTGTAGTTTTAACTGCGATGAATAATGACCCATTCTTGCTGTCTCTTTCTGACCTTTGATTATGAGAATGTAAATTTGAATTTTACATTTGGAGGTGGTTATTACCAACTATGAATCATGAGCAATTCAGCAATAATAGTTTCACCACCCTGTTTTACTCAGCAATAATCCAAATCCCAGGGCTGGAGGGTGAGTGTACCCTCGTAGAAGGAAACTGATGTTGCAATAGTGTCCTTGTAACATAAACGTGCTTTAAAGTTTGCTGAGGAATAGGTTGAAACTTGACAGCAGAGGCTGATGTGTTTGGTAAGGTAAGAAGAGATTAAAGGGGTTTTAAAATTCAGAAGAATGTACAAGTGCCGCATGCCTTGCTTCTGGTTTTATTGATCAATAATATTGATCAAGGTCATCACAAAAGAATTAGTTCGGTAAATAAGACATCTGTTCTGAGAAAACCTTCATCAGGCAGTCCGATTCCCCTGAGACAAGGTGTCTCCAGTGTGGTATTATTACTGACAGAGTAGAAAGTATTAGGTGGGCCCTTACTTATCATCAGTAAATCATGTGTCTCCTGCTGCGACCTGTGTGTCATGTCACATTTCTCAACTTCTTCTCACAAGCTTGTCATGTAGCTGTTCCTCTCCTTTCTCCTCACCTTTTTGTTGGCAGTTGCCCTGGTTTCAGCTCTAACAGTTTAGCTGGTGCAGTGCTGTGTTTTGGCTTTAGTCTGAGAACAATGCTGGTAACACACCAGTGTTTTAGTTGTTGCTCAGTAATGCTTATCCTGATTTAGGACTTTTCAGTCCCTTGTACTCTGCCAGTGAGGAGGGGCACAAGAAGACAGGAGAAAGCAGAGACAGGATGCCTGACCCAAACTAGCCAAAGGGGTATCCCATGCCACAGCACGCCATGCTCAGTATATCAGCTGTGGGGATTTACGGAGAAGGGATGGATTGCTGCTTGGGTTAGGCTGGGTATCGGTTGACAGGTGTTGAGCAATTGCATTGTGCATTGCTTGGGTTTATTGTGTTTGTTTCTTTTCCCCTTTTAGTTTCTTATTATCTCCCCTTGTTATTTCCCTTATCATTATAATTACTAGTAGTAGTTTTACATTATACTTGATTTGTTGGTTTGTTCTTATCTCAACCTGTGGGGTTTACATTCTTTCAGTTCTCCTCCACATCCTGTCCGGAGCAGGGGGAAAGGAGAGGTGGGTGTGAGCAAGCGGCCTCGTGGTTCTGAGTTACCAGCTGGGCTTAAACCATGACAGCTGTTTTAAACATTGCTTGTAGCTTTTAGAAAACCCAACATGTTATGAATTGCATTTGTGGTGTTATGCTTTTTATTTCATCAAAGAAGAAAATTGAATGTTAGAAGAGATGGGGACCTCAGTTTGTAAATGAAGTTCTGTTGTTGGGCAGATGTTTAATTGCTAAAAATGTGTCTTATCCTGACAGATCAGTTGTTTAAATGTTTGGCTTCATGTTATGGCAAGGAAGAAAAATGGCAAGTATGCATCATGTACGGGCATACTGAGCATAACCACTGGAAAAGCAGGCAGAAGTTCCTGGGAGAAGGTAGTTCTTCTGCTCCAGCAGCATGTAGTGTGGCAGAGGCACTCTTCTGTGTTCATAAGCAGAAAAAGTCCAACAGCTTTTTCAGCATTAAGATTGCCATGACATGGAGTATCTGTTGTAGTATTTTTCTACTTCATGAAGCTGCACTGGTTATGCCTTAATTCCCCAATGAATTACATCAAAGTGCCCAAAGGAAAGAGAGGATGGAGGGTATCATGAGAGACCCAGACAGACCCTTCATTTCCAGCTTTTCCAGGGCATCTGTATGTTTTCCATTAAAGGCAATAGTATTTTTTTTGTGGCTGAACTCTGCCTTTGTGTGCATGTAGCACTGCACTATTTCTGCATATTATACAGTGCTGTAGATCCACAGGCAGTGCCAGCCTATTTCAAAGCAGTTCTATTGTGTATGAGCATGTGTAGCTTAATAGTGAACCATATCCTATCCTCGCCAGGAGTTCAGGGTTACTTACTTCCTTGGACATAGACATAGAGAAATTGTGGATCTTGTTGGCATAGAAAATTAAGGATGCTAGTGGCTGATGCAGGCTGTTAGCACATTTAGGTAACTTTCCAGGAGGAAGATCCATCCACTGCTGTTAAAACACAATGGTATCACCTCTGTCTGCGGTCCCTGAGCCATATGTAGGCTGGGAAGCTGGTGAAATATATATGCTATATGCTTGCTGTATCCTTTTACACTTTAGGTATCCACTGGTAGTCACTGTTTGAGATAACGTACCAATTTGATCTGTCTTTGCTGTACTTACTGATACACATGGCAGTTACTGCTGAGGCATCATACTGTGACTTATAGGTCCTGCTTTCTACAGCCAAGAGCTTGTAAAAGAGAGGAAAAATTTAGGGCTTGTTTGAAATATGGAATGTTGACATTTTGTGTTGCAGGTTAAAAACAAAAACAAACTCCACACCTATGTTGCAAGGAGACCTGATAGAAGGTCTTACTAATAGCATGCTGCATAGAACAGTGTATAGATTTGTCTCAAATCCTTGTTCTTCCTTTGATTGAAAAACTTCTTCTCTTTTGCTTTATGGACATCTGACCCAGCTTGATTTATTATCTGGCTACAGCTGGATCACAGTTGATTTTTTTTATTCCAGTGTTAAGGCTAGCCATTAATGAACTTTTCAGAGGTAGACCATAGTTTTTCTTACAAGGTTCCTCAAAGTTCCAAGATCTAGGGCTTTACAAAAAGCTGAATGTTGCCATCAAACTTGTGTAATGCACAGGAGTGTCATAAACCTGATTTAATTATTTGCAAAAGATTTTGTTTTTTTTTTAATGCAGAGCCCTTTATGAGTGCAAGGTATTAAGGCCTGACCATTCAGGCTGCTTGGTACCTACTGTCCCCACTGCACTGAGGTAGTAAATCAGCAGCTTGCAGGACTGAGCATCTACTTGTCTGAGTGTTTTTATGCAGTTTCCATTAAAGCAACATCTGCTGTTAGGATGGGGCAAGTTATGATAGGCTGCATAGTAAACCTTTTCTCCTCCAAGTACTGGTATATAGCGTATTTAATATTCAGTGTATTCAAATCATTCGTATATGTATGAGAATATATATATATATAAATATTTCAAATCATTGGTGATAAATTTCCAAGGATTATGTACAAGTCTTAAATTATACCTAATTTGTATAAATGCCTGCTTCTGGAGAGAGCATACTTTTCATAACTCCTGATCTCCTGCCAGGCAAAGCACGATGATGGACAGCTTTTAGCATCATGCTGTGATAGCTCTGTATTTGTTTTATTTGCAATCTGAATCATGTAGTTAGATGGATTTATGTTGATGAACTTATTTACTGAAAGAATATTGAACCCTTTGATGTCTTAACAAAAATGGAAAGACAAATTTCAGTTCTAAGCTTCCTCATGCTAATTTGTGTCTAACATATTGGTATATGTTGGAAATTTTGCTTAAGTTTAGAGAATAATGGTAAATAATGTCTTAAATAGAACTGGCTGTCATGGATGAAACTTAAGTGCTCCTGAGTGAATGCTTGAGGCTGGGAGACAATGTAAGCTATGGAAATAGTGATTGACAGGCATGCTTTTACTCCTCTTCCATAATGACACTAAAAACAGCATTAAATAGGTAAATCATCAAGAAATAAAACAAATGATCTGGAGGATGGAGGTAAGTAGATGTCAGATTGGTAAGAATTTACAAAATTATGTAGACAAGAAAAAGAGATGTTTTTATTCAGGTTATATAATGGGAAGAATACAGGATCCTGAACTCAATTTACAAAATGGGTTGCAGTATCAGACTGTTATTTAATAAAGGGAGAATTTGATAGAGTTTTTAATGCTGAACCTCTGGTCATTTTGGTAGCAGATGAATATGTCTAAGCATGTACGAGAGAAAATCCTAAGGTCTGATACAAAATGTTGAATGTTGGGCTCATATGGTGTTTCTGAGTGAGTGCACAAGCAGGGGAGCTCTAAGGCATACCTGAAAGCATCAGTCACTGTCCATGAAAAATTAGGTAATAACTGTATTTGATCCTATTGAAACAACAGTTGGGTGTCAAAGTGAAGAAGTATCCTTATGCTGCAGTAGCATTTTAGGGACACACATGATACAGTATGATTTCTAGGATAGGAGGTTTCAGGGTTTTATGGAACTCCGAGAGCTGCATTTTCATCGACACAGTGCCTGGGGTGACCACTGTGGTGCCTTTCCATATTACTCAACTCCAGTCTGAGTGATTTCTCCTGCAATTTGAAAGAGTATCATGAATGTAACACAAAGAGGTTCTCAAGGCGTGCTGTTGGGTAGCATTGCTGGGTAGCATGCTATTGCGCATTGGTAAACAGGTATTTTATTTCCTTTCAGAAATGATGGATTAGTTCATTCAATAAGCTCCAAGAAAGAAAACCCAAGAATTTTCCTCTGAAATCCATTAAATTGCCTTATACCATTGATTTTAAAAATAAACCTGGAAAAATTAAGTTTAAATGCAAAACCAAAGAGTTAAATGTATTATTTTTAACGATTAATGTAACAGTAAATCTTATGTACTGGCAACTTAAGAAATCAACATATACTTTGTGGTTTAATCTTGAAATACAAAATTCGGCAGATGTTCTCAGGTTATATGTGGGCTTTTTTGCTCATAAAAATTAAAAAAAAAACAAACCAACACAAGGTCTAAGTCTTTTTCTATAATGGAAAAAAAAATAAATGTTCAGATGTGGAAATAATATGGAATAGTTATTCTGGAACAGCTATCCCTGAACACTATTCAGTGAAGTTACAGTAATACATATCACTAACTCAAAAGGTGAAGAAATACAGCATTAATTGTACTCATGTGTCAAGTGATGCTAAACTCCTCTCTTCTTTTCTTCCTTTCTTCTTGATGTATTCTTGAAAGCTCATTTTTCCCTTTTTCTTGGAGATACAATGCTTTCTTGACATCAGAAACTGTTGTGTCTCAATCCTTCATGCCCCACATTGGGTGCTAGAAAGCACTGTCGTGGTTTAACCCCAGCCAGTAGCTAAGTACCACTCAGCCGCTCACTCACTTTGTGTCCCCTCTCCAAGTGGGATGGGGAGAGGATTGGAAGAAGATAAAAGCCAAGGGTTGAGACAAGAACAGTTTAATAATTCAAATGAAGTAAAATATAATAATAATAGAAATAATAACAACAGCAATAATAATAATAGGAAAGAAGAGAGAAGGAGGAATAAAATTCAGGAAAAACAAGTGATGCACAATACAATTTCTTACTGCACACTGACTGATACTCAGCCTGACCCAAGCAGCGATTGGTCCCTTCTGAGTGATTCCCTGCAGTTTGTACACTAATCATGACTTGCTGTGGTATGGAATATCCCTTTGGCTAGTTTGGATCAGGTGTTCTGTCTCTGCTTCCTACCAGCTTCTTGCGGCCCTCCTCACTGGCGGAGCATGAGACTGAAAAAGTCCTTGATTTAGAGTAAGCACTACTGAGCAACACTACTTCACAACAGCTATTTCACAAGTGGTGTGTTATCAACATTATTCTCACACTAAGTCCAGAACACAGCACTGTGCCAGCTACTAGGAAGAAAATTAACTGTATTCCAGCTGAAACCAGGGCAGAAACTTAAACCTGAACCCACCATTTTCAAGATTTTTTCCTTCTTTTATTTAGTTCGTGTTGTTTAGGAGGAGCTGAACCCATGATGGTTAAACTGCGAAAGGGTAAACCAGCATGAAGACAAAGATGACTCATTTCTAAACTTTGCTAAACAGAACAGGTTGTTATTAGTTAGAAGCATTCATCTTACACATGTAAGAGGCACAGTCAGGTCTGGAGGTCTACTTTGCTGAATGTTGTTGAACAGGATATTATAATTACTGTTGTTCATTTCTGCTGACATACATTTATAGAGAGATTGCGTGGAAAGGCCACAGGGAGGTTGGCAACTGTATTAATATAGAATAATTGGCAGCTTGGGCCCCAAAAATCTCTTAACTTGCAGAATGCTACATCATGAGTGAGTGTAAAATACAATGAAAATGATGAAGAATTGGCACACTGCTAGTAATTACATGTATCAAAATGTGTATTTTAAAGAAAATAACAGGAATGAGAATGTTTAGGAAAATAGCAGGAATTTGCCCCCCAACCCCTAAGAACTGTTTCTCCTTTAATTCTGTTCTCTAAGAAAGAAGAGGCACATTGTCTTCAAAGAATTGCTGCAGAGGGCTTTGGCTCATGCAAGCCTTTTCTGTCTTGTATTTGTTTCAAACCTTTTGATCTCTTTTGGTTTGATGAGTATGTGTCATCACTTGGTATTGCAGTCACTTCCTCTTGCTCAGATATGACAGTAATAAATATATTCACTGAAAAGTGCAATTTAAAATTCATATTATTCACAGTTATTGGCAAGTACTGCAGCCTAAATGGTGCAAATAAGGGGGCGTCTGATTCAGGTGGATTTTTTTTAAACTAATTGATCTGTCTTATCAATATGCATAATAATCTTATCAAAACAGACTTTTCAAAAATTAAGGAAGAAAAACCTCAATATAGGATGATTGTGAGTGTAATTGAGGAGTATAATTTACTTTCACTTTACAGGAAAAGGCTTTCAGCTTCACCTCTTAAGCAGCTTTAGAAAACTACACATTGACTCCTGGCAGTAGTGTATTGATTGAAAGCATCCAGAGTGCCTAGAAAACTAAGTGTACACAATTTCATGTGAAAGGCATGTGTCTTATAGAAAGAAACGCCATCACGCTCTAGGGTTTGAAAGAAGTATGTTAACTTCAAAAGTATGGGATATGCTATAATATATAATGAAGAGCTTAATAATAGTATGATTTTAAAAAATAATTCTCTAAATACTTAACTAATCTTCACAGCATCTGTTCAATAAATGGGAAGAAATTAGGCGGAAAAACGGAACAACTCAGCTTCTACCAGGGACTAAAATTAAAATCTACATGGAGTAAAAGGAAAAGATTTTTCAGGAAGCATTCTCAGTTCATTGGGGAATGAATTGAGGTGCCCCTGGACTTCATTGGGAACTTTGACCCATATAAGAGACACACTTAGGATTTTATTCTTTTTCCCCTTAGTATTGTTTACCTTGTTTTTGTTTTATATCATAGTGTGTCACAAAGTTGTCTTATACATTTTTGGTTATTTTTGTAAAATCAGTTTAGGACATGCTTTGTCTCAGTAATATTTAGATAGATTTCTGTTTGGATTTTTCCTCCTTTCTCATATATATACTCTCTTCCTCCAAGTGTAAAGCTTTGCTACTCTTAGGCTTGTGATTAGGTAGGCTTACAATAAAACCATTTAAGTAACAGCAAGTAATGTCAGTGATATGAACAGTCTTACCCTGGATTTACGTTCTGACAGTTTCTTAGTTTTATACTGACTTTCCCCATCCTCAATGATCAGACTGTTCCCTAGTAAACATTTCAGAACAGATTTATTCACTGCTATGTGCTCGAAGAAGTTGGTGCTGTTCATTTCTGGGATTTCAAATGAGCACCATTTGGAGTAGCAGCTGCTGAGGTAACAATTTGGACGTGTCCCCTGCCACCCTTGAAAGGAGAAGCATCGTGGGAGCACAAAACCTTTCCAAAGTATCAGCAACATGCAAGCCTGAAAGCATTTGCATATTTTAACAGATTTTTTCCCACCATGAATATGTTTTTGTTGCTTGCAGATACTGAGTCTGACTGTGTGATGTCAAGCAGGAGTGACTGGAGGATTTTTTGTCTGAATCTCTTGTAAGTGCATGAGCAAGGGCATTTTCTTTCTGATTACCTGCCAGGTTGTGACAAACTTAAAGAAATGAGATCTTATGGGTTAGACTTGGTCGTCAGCTTGGTTTACTGTAGCCTGTGATTTATTGGAGCCTGCAGTCCATGTAATGGGAGATGCCAGCTCTCATTTGAGGGAGCTTTACGAAAGAATGAGAAACTCACCTTCAGGCCTGGACCAGCTTTCTGAAATGCGGAGAGAGTTGTATAGTGAGGCTATTACTTGAAGCCAAAGCAGATTTTAGGCTAGTCTGTCTTCATCTCACTCCCATTGCTCCTCCAAAACAGTCAAAACTCCAGCCTTCTGCCTAGCAAACATGCCGGTCTTTATACTCTCTAATTGTAAGGAACCAAACCTTGGGGAAATTCAGCTGGCTCCCACCATCAGAGAATCTGGCTTTAAGTTGTCTGAGAACTTAAATTCTAGAGCTGGTTGACCTATCAGAGCAGTATAGAGTTCCCATTAGCGCAAATACAAGTCAAAACAAATGTGCTACTAAATGCCCAAATCTATGATATTTACTGTTGGGCTTATATTGTCAGGGATAATTGTTCTTTGGACAGGCCTAGTAAGAGGAAAATAAAAATCAGCCTCCAAGTGGTACAATTAGGAGGAGGTTACCTCTTACCCTTAGCATCACTTTCTTAAAACATCTCCTTCATGCTGGTCCTTGCTTTCCCTGCTTTTAGAAACAGTAGAATAAATGTCGCAGAAGGTAAGTGAGCTGGAAAGGTATGAAGGGGGACAAACAGTATTCCTTTAAGGAGATTGTGGCCATTACATTTTCCCTGATCTTGGTCACTTTACAAGATACTTGCCTGTGCTGGGCAGCTAGCTAAAGCATGCTCCCAGAACAGTGGCCTGGGCGTGTCTGTGTAGGAAGAGCTGTACAGAGCTGGTCGCAAGCTTAGCTATAGCCCCTGTCTTCCTCCCACCTGCAGCCAACATCAAGTCTCCTGCTGAGGAGACAGTGTAAGAATAGGACAAATGTGTGGACAAATGCAGGATATTCTGTTGGCATCCAGAAATCTGTGGCTTGGGAACTTCCTGAAATGAAGAGCTGGACTTTTAACAGATTCATCTATTTAATTTCATGAATTTGGTTATTTATTCTGTGGTTCCTGTGTAAACTCGAACATCCTGTTTCAAAGAGCTCCAGAGTTTGAATGTATTATGCCAAAAAAAAAAAAAAAAAAGCCTTTTTCACTTGCTTTTTAGTTTAATTTCATACACCCTACCTCTGTTATTGGAAGAAATAGAGAATATTATTTTTTTAGACATGTGAAATCTTAAGTGGCATTGAGCCCTTCATCACAGTGTCACAGTCAACTCTTTTCCAACCTAAAGAGTTGCAGGGATGCAGTTGCTTGAGCGATGTTTGTATGGGATAGCCAACATATCTTTGGTCATCTGCATTATCTTCTATTACTCTTTTCCAGTCCTTATGTGCTCTTATACAAACAGACCAGAAATGAAAGAAGTCATCAAGGGATTGATGCATCTTATATTTATTGCTCTGAAATTAGGGTATTCTCATTTTGTTCTCTGTTCCTTAATTCTGCTTTTCTTCGTGGTATTTTCAAGCTTTTATGAAAGCTGTGTTCACTTGCCTAATACTACATTTCCTGTGTCTGCTGATACTATTCTTTTTAATAGTTTCTACCAATTTGCCCAGTGCAGATGCCAGGCTATCTGAAATATTTTGGCTTTCCCTTGGGGCCCTTTATAAATCTGGCACGATGTTAGCTGTTTTGCCATCCTCTGATGCTGAGGCAGCTTTAAAAGAGTCAGTCATGCTGCTGTTTCGTCTATGAGCTCCTTAAGAACACTTTTATAAGTATCATCTGATCTGCACAAATTGCTGTTCAGATGTTCATTCTGCAGCTTTGTCCACCAAAACCTCTGTTTGAAACGGATGATTCAAGCAGTCCCTCATAAAGAAATTTACTGATGTGGCAGCTTCTCCAGCCTCTAGGTTCTTTGTATGCAGAGCTCAAAATACTTGATTATTTTCTGCTGTAAGTGCTGCTTTTATCCCTTGATCATCTACAAGCCAGATTGGCAGGCTTTGCATCTGTACATGAAAAAGGGGTTGTTAATTCTTATGTCTTCTGCTAGTCATTTCTCGGGCTGTCTTTCAGCTTGCCTTATTGTGGTTTGAGCTTGCTTTCGTTTCGGTTTTAGTTATTTATTTACTTAACCTGCAGTAGCTCATGAGTCTTTCTACTTCCTTCATTTAGACATGACTCCAGCTTTCAGAAGGATGTTGCCTTTCTTCTGATAACCTCTTGCACCCTGCTGTTCAGCTATGCTTCCTCTTCCACTTTCTTAAATCCTTTTTTGCTATGTGGCATGTATTTGCTCTCAGCCCCAGCGTGGTATCTCTATTTACCATACTGCCTGGGAAGGTTTAACTCTCTTAGCTTCCCCATTTAGTTAGCTTCCTTTTAACAAGATTTAATGTATCCTCCAGGGTGACTTAAAAATCAGATTTTGAAGGTTTTATCAGTCCTGTCAAAATTTCCTGGTATGTGTATCAACACTACCTACAGTTACAAACCCATTAAAAATGTCCAAACTGTAATAACTATGTGTGAATGTGTAAGCACGTGTGTCTGTTCATCGCAGATAGGGAGCAGATAATCATTTTGACAGGAAGAATAATTCTAAGTGTAGGACCTAGGCAGTTAAAGCTGGGTTTTGTTTGTTTTTATTGGGCTCTAAGCTAGCAGAAACTGTCCCTTCAGCTGCAATGCCACTGTCTCCAGTCCCTGTAACTGCCTGGGAGCCAGCCAAACTGCCTTTGCACCCAAGGAGTCTGGAAAGTGAGGTCTCGAGGGTTTGAGCTATTGTAGTTTTGAGTTTGGATCTATATGGTTTAGCAAGACAACTTATACAATTAGACACATTTTTTTTTAAGAGCCAAAGTAGGCCAACTTTATTCCTGGAAGAAGCTGGAGCACTCGCCTAAAATTGCCTGTCTGTGTCACAGTCGACTGTGATAGATCCAGCTGAGGAGTCAGTAAGTATTAATGAAGGGCCTTAATAAGTGTGGCCTGATGTGGTCTAAACAAGCTTAGTAAAGCCCTGTCACTCAGCTGTGGTATTGTTTTTAATGAAAAAGCTTTTTGGTCAGAAAATGTAAGGGTAATTGGATTGCATCATAGGACATCACTGACACTGCTGCTCAAAGGGAATTAAAACTGAGTGGGATTGGTGATTTTTAGATATTGTAATAAACGAAGGTAAAAGAATTTTAGAGAAGATGAAACAGTGAGCAGGCATTCTTCCTTTAAACCAAAATGATGCAGTTTGTTTGAATTTAAAAGATTCAATATACATATGCATGTACACAAAAGCTGTCATATTACCCAGCCATTAATCTTGATCTGACCTGTTCCAGGCAAGAAGAATTGTGCTCTGAGAACTTTTTTATTTAAGCTTCAAACGTCAGCTCTTTTTATGATAATACAATATTTTTCTGTGCTGTCTTTCTGAACCTTCTTGTATGTGTTTGAAATTTACACCATTGAGCTTTATCTGAAGGTGAATTTATTTTTAGACCTTGCAAAGGAGCAGTTCAGCTGCATGAGTAAGATGCAAAGACAGCAGCATGGAAATACCCTGTCTAAAGAGCACCTCTTCTTGGCTGGTTACACTTGATTTCAGTTTGCCCATGACTTGAACAGGTACAGGATGTGTGCCAAAGTCCTGGCTTGGTTTCAGGTTGTTTATAGTTTATTAATATTTTTAATATGAGTTTTAAGGTGAGTGGCTCTATGTTAATTGGGTAAGGAAAAGCTTACACTGAAATCTGTTCCTGTTAAAGGCTAGGGAGGTCTGTTCCCAGAAGCAGCAGAGGCGCCACCCCAAAGGCTTTGGTCTGACTGGGATTATATGTTCTCACCTCTCCCTTTCCTGAGGCATATCCCTGGGGACTATGTTCCTCCTGAGTGCACCTGCCCTGCTTTGTGTGGCTTTCCTCTGCCTTAGCAAGCCCTCCACCCTCGCTCACCATTTCCATTGTGCTCATAGTAATCCCCAGTGCTACAGAAGATGTGTAGGAAAACAGAGAGAGGGTTTAATAAGCCTGATTTAGAGCAGAGTGAAGGGTGAAGAACCAGGAAGCAGCTTGAACAGACTGAATGGCTTGCTGCTGCTGGAGAGAGGGGCGTCCCAGCCTGCTGCCTGCTCTGGGTCCCTGCCTGTGCTGCTGCCACGCGTGGCTCTGGCACTCATCTCATCCTTCTGTGAGGTGACAGCTGGTGCCGTTTGAGAGACAGGGCTGAAAGAAAAGCAGAAATCTCATACTAGCATTTGCTCAGCAAAGTTCTGCTCTCCTTAGCTAAGTCAATATCATCCCAAATCTGAATTTTTCTTTCTCTCAAAGTATATGGCATGTGGATCACTTCTTACAGCTTTGCTGTTCAGAGGTATTCCAAAGTGCTCATGCCTTTCTCATCAGATCCTTCTCTTGCCGCCCCTCAGTCATAACTGTAAAATCTTTTGGTGCCTGTCTCATTCCTTTCATGTAGGAAGTAGCGTTCATTGTGTTAATTGTACATAGATTTTGCTGGTGTCTGAGCCATTCTTACCTTTTGATAAAGCATCTTTGGATATTTTTATTTTAGCACAGCTGACCATGTTGGGAGCTTTCTGAGATAAAAAGACAACAATCCTGTATTGCAAACAAAACAAAAATGGTGCCAAGGAGAGTTTATTACCAAATTTCAAGAAGCCATAAAATTCCAAAGTTGAGAGCCTAGGTGCACATTTTCATGGGCTGCTGTCGACATCAATATTAAAATGCAGTTGTCAAGCATATGATGAAATGTTGCTTTAAAAAAATAAAATATAATTGCAGTTTGTGCTTACAATGTTGGAGCGTCTCTGAAACACTGTGTTCAATTAGGTGTGTAAGCTGGAACTCAACTGTTTAGATGAAATGTGCTTATTGAACAGAGATAGCAATACCCTGTGCCTAAGGATTATAAGAAAAAGGGAAGAGGGGAGAAGTGTACTCATACATGAACATTTTAGAGTCCTGTTTTGCTGTTTACATGGAAAGACTTGATCTGTTTCTTCCAAGGATGCAGGCTTTTTTCGATCATTCTTTTCCTGTTCTTTGAAACTGTGGACTGGAAACAGCGCTGTTCTGTAACCTATTGTATTAACTTGGGCTACTGCCAAGAAAACTTTTCTGCCTGGAGAAATAGTGCCAATTTTCAGGTTCAATATTTCATCCTACCTGGGTTATAAAAAGATAGTGAACTTCTGTGCAGCTGACAGCTTGTCTTTCCTATTCAATAAAGCAGTTACTAGCAACTAGTTAATTATTAATCCTTGGATTCAAAGTTTTCTGATTGTTTTGCACTCTTTTTTTTTACCTAAACTCTCCTGTTGAGCAGCTCTAGATAAATAACATCTACAAGGGGATATGTTTTACCATGAGAATTTTTAAACTGCAGCTTTCAAATCCTGAATGAACAACTTTATTAATGTATGAAATATTGTACAGCTTAAACTAAGATAACTTTAAAACCAGGTTATTTTAGGAAACTAATTCCTGTAACTTAAACACGTTCTACAGACTTTTTTAATCTGTCAGTAACTCAATAAGTTTAAATTTTGAGATGCACGATCTCAAGTGACATGATAAAAAATAAGGAATATAGAATTTTTATTTACATGAAACACTTTGGTCCCATTGAATCTTAGGAAACAGCTCATTTTACATTAAAGAGCTGTGTAGGGAATTTCAGAGATGGCACAGATGTTAATTTAAACTTTTTTTTGGAAAACAGTTTGAAAAACATAAAACTTCTGAATCTTTTCAACAGGGAGTAAATGCCCATTATACTTAAATATCTGGAACCTTTTTGGTGGAACAGTACAAAAGCTTGGAGAGCCATAAAAGTGGAATTGGCTCCATAGTTCAGAATATTAGATCCCTGCAAATGCTCAATAACAGATAATGAGCATAAGTGAGAAATCCAACCAGGAGTGTAAAGAGAGGCTCATTCTTGCAATGAGCTCCATATGGATAGACATTTCTGCCTTTGCAGAGCATCACTTTTATCAGCAGGTCCCCACATAGTACATGGATCAACTGCGTAGAGCTGATTGCATCATCAAAATGGAGTGACAGCATGTCTCAACCAGTCAGCTAAATGTTGTGTAGTATTCTTGGATCATGAGGATAAAGCCTGTGATTACTTTGTTTTCTGTAAGCTGTTTCAGTAGTGCATTTCATCCAGCTATTTTTACAGTCTTTATTTACTGTCTGGAGTAACACAGGCATACGCTTTGATTGGATTGAAACCACATACTTCTAATAGGAATTTCTGGGGATATTTCAGGTGGACAACATGGAGGATGGGGACTAAAATAACAAATTATGTGAATAGAGGGTCATCTGAACCCTGTTTATCCTGAACCATCTAAACCATGCAAACTAATCATTGCCATGACACCAGGTCCCTGTTACATTCTATGGAGACCACAGCTGTAACTCTCCAGGTGCTGTCTCTGTCTGCCTTCCCCTCACGTGTGCTCATATTCTTCCCTTTATCCAATGCCCTGCAGCCCTCCCTGTTTTCTTCCACCTTCTCCCAAAACTGTAAGCCTCTTCTTTCAGTACCCTCTGCATTTTTGGGCCTAGTTGGCCAAAAGCCTGTCCTTTGTTAGTTTCTAGTTATATGTGCGCTTACTCACTGGTCAGGAACTGTGTGTTTGCCCATCAGGTAAGCAGAAAGGGCATCTGTCCACCTGCAGAATGATGTCCCTGGTGAGGTTCTTCCCTCAACACAGTCGAGTTGAAGCTTTCGAGTTCTCTGGATCTTTCACTGAATCTGTGCCTAGGTGTGTAATTTCATTAAACCTAGAGGAACTTTATGTCTTTAAGATTTTTCACTCTCTGCTAAATTGAGTGGCAATTGGGTGACAAATTATGGTTAAGTCTCACTTGCCTCTGAGAAAAGCAGGGACTGTCATTTTGTAACTGATGCCGAGTCGAAACCCAACTTTCTAGAGATGTGAAAGCTGGTTTATTATGTCTGTATGAGTGACTGGATGTGATCCCTTTCACTCTGATTAATTATATATGTTGAAAAAAGGGGGGATAAAATGTATTCATTAGAATCTGAAGTATGTCTGGCCAGGTTGGACAGGGCCTTGGGTGTCATGGTCTAGTGTGAGGCACCCTTGCTCATAGCAGGGGTGTTGGAACTAGATGATTTTAAGGTCCTTTCCAACCTTAACTGTTCTATCGTTCTGTGAATTAATATCAGTGTTAAACTCAGTGAATAAAACACTGAGAACCTTTATATTCCTGTGACTTTAAGTCATAATTTTTCCAGTTCATCTTGAGACTTACCCTCGCAATAATAAAGTATCTGTATTTTAGATAGATCAAAATTGAAGTATTTATAATTTAAAGTATCTTTAAATTATATCTATTTACCAAAATGATTGGTTGTTAAAGCCGTCCATTCATTCTTAAGAGAGTGCCAGTTTTGGGGCCAGGTCAGACACTACCAACTGGTTTGATTGATGATTCTGATATCTTGTGTTCATGGAAGGCATCTAATCAGTCAGGAAATTAAGGCACTTCACTGCCTCAAATACACTAGAAGAGGGATGTGAGTTAACTGCTGCCAAAGCCTTACACCACACAGCAAGGTCAAGTCGACAGAGGAAGCTTGGAAGCATCTACTGTTGCAAAAGAGTTTGTAGCTGAGTGGGCTGCAAGCACTCCAGGGGGAACTCAGTACCAATACTGAAGTCACTGCCACTGTTGGTGTAAAATGAGTCATGAAATAAACCATCCAGTGTGCTGGTTTATGGCCTTCTCTAAAAACTGCCACGGACAACACGTGGACTTTGCATACTGTGCTGCAAGATCAGGTCAGTGCAAATCCAGAGGATGATGTTATTGTCACCCTTAAAACTGAGGGCCTTGAACACAGACTTGGCACTTCTTATTACAGATGTTTTGTGAGCAGCTGTGATTGTCATCAAAGTCTATCACACAGTAGCTATGTTTTAAGACTTGAGAATGCACTGACTTAAATGGTGGAGGTAGAATCTGCCACGTTTTTCTGTCTAAACATGCTTTTAGTTTCAGTGTCTTGAAATAACAGAACATAGATTTGTAAAAATTGTAACACAGCAGATAGTGTCTTGATACCGTGGTGGGAAGGAACTGTATAACCATATGATCATGACAGGGACACAAGAAACCAGGGCCTGGTAGCTGATGCTAATGAGTGGACTGATGCTTCTTCACCCACAGCAAAGCTGTGGTTTTACTTCTTGGTTGTAAGATATATTTGAATGATAAATATGGGCAGTAAAGCTCTCAGTTACTGTTTTGCATACATTTCTGAATGCTTAATACTTTGCAAATGCACTCAAAGCATGAAGAGTGATTTATAAAATATTAGACTTTGATCATCATAAGATTTAATAATAATAACAATAATAAATAATAATAAATAAACCCCAATAAAAATGCCATTCAGTCTCCAAGCTAAAAAGGTACAGAGAGATGATGATTGCATTTTACAATATAATTTGTTTGCATCCTAGTGCAGTGATTGTTGCAAGGCTGAGGTAAGTTTCACACGCGAGTTTTTCCTCTTGCAGATGTTAAGAGGACCAAACCTGACAAACACGGGTTCAAACTGGTAATAAGAATTACAATCTGTGTCAAAGGAGAATTTCTGTCAAGAACCAAGATTTCTGCAAAACAGGGTGAGCCACATTTAAAACTTATGCACTGGAGATGTTAGGAGCCAGATGGGATCAGTCCTTTCAAGCACTGCAAACTGGGAGGAAAAATGTCAGCCTCTCTTCCCAGGTAACAAGTGATAGGATGGGAGAAAATGGCCTCAAATTGTGCCAGGGGCAGTTTACACTGGCTATTAGGAAAAATTTCTGCACCTAAAGGGTTGTCAAGCATTGGAACAAGCTGCCCAGGGAAGTGGTGGAATCACCATCCCTGGAGGTATTTAAAATATGTGTAGATGTGCTGCTTAAGGAAGTGGTTTAGCAGTGGAATTGGTGCTTGGTTAATGGTTGGACCTGAATTTTAAAGGTCTTTTCCACCCTAAATGGTTCTATATAATGTATTCCTGAGAGGTATTATTTGTTCTGAAAAGAATTTTATATGTATTAAGTAGGACTTTTCCTTCCTCTTCCTCTCCCCAGCCCTTCCCCTAGTTACTGTAAAGCACTCTGGAAGTTTTCACTAACAACTTCTGTTGTCTTAACTGACATATGGAGAAGTCACGATGTTGGCATGAAGTTATCTCCCAGTAACAGTGCTAGCAGCATCTTATTTTGCAGCATTGTTTAAAACAGGAAACTGTTTTTGTGTTTTGTCTGTAATTTCAGCTTTTCTGAATGTTTGTTTTTGGACTACTCATAATGTTAATATTGATGGTTTCTTTCGCATTCTGAAATGCCTAATAAAAGGGATAATGATACCATGAAATATTTCTGTATGATCTTGTGTGTGGGTTTTTAATTCCCTCTCCTTTATGTGCCTATAATGAATTCTCTGTGGCTGATATTGGAGAATAGCTATTCTAGGAAAAATTGCAATATAGTAATGCCAACTTTTTATGTCTGAAAGCCTTCAAGTTCTATGTGTATTTTTCGTAGATAATTCTTTGCAGGTTTCTGTTAGTGCTAACATGAAGAACCATCTTGACTCCATAACAATGAAATTGGTGCTTCTCTGTTAACACAGAAAGCAAAAGTGTCAGTTTGGGTCAAATCCTCATTCTTTGCTCAAGGCAGGAAGAAGGGAGTGGGATTTTCACATCCCTGCTTGTTTCCTGATTTACAATCTGAGCAAATTTGGTCTGGGAAGTAACTAAGACTGAGTATAAAAGCTTTAAAGTCCTTTTAGATAATAACAGCCAATATTTTATAGCAAATTTTAGATAAAATCCTGGTGCTTTTGAAGTAAGCATTAAAAGTTCCGTTGGCTTGAGCAGAACCAGTATTTCACATGCAGTGTTCGAAACACTGTTAAGACATGGATTGATTCCCTGTTACCCTGTCCAAAAGGTGCGTAGGTATCATTGACTTTAATCTGCAGACCCAGACTGCAAGATGAAATAGCTTGGTCCTTCCTTCACAGAGGGTCATTTAGTACTAGGACAGTAATTTGGGGTTTGCTTAATCTCAGCAGTCAGTTCATGCCTGGCACCATCTTTTACGGAGCATTTTTGCACACTATCCCTGCATGTTAATTTGCTTTTCAGTTCTTTGGCTTTGTTTTTGCTTGTCCATCTTTTTATTAACCATTTCCTTTATTGTGTATTTCTCTAGCATTTTTTTTCCGCTGGTTAATTTACAGTGGTTCTATTTCTGGCCATCAGGTTTCCTCTCCTCCTTTTATGGTTATAACAGAGAACACTTATAAATCATCCTTCAAACTGCATGCACTGGCTGCCTTCTTGCTGCAAAGCAACTCTACCCTGTCACTATTATGCACTGACATTTAGCAGATCTGTTGCCATTGTTCCAGAAGTACTTTTTTCTTAGCATTTTAAAATTGTTTTAAAATAACTTTACTAGCCTTCACTGTATCTTCATGAACTTACTTAATAGATGTATTCTAATATGTGTAAATATTTGTTGAAGTATTTGGAAACAATCTGTACAAGCCTGATTTTTATATTACTGCCACTTGCAGACAAGTCAGCTGGGTGATGTGAAATTCAGTTATCTGTCCTGGTTGTATATTGTATTCTATGCAAAAACTTACATTACTTTCATAACAAAGACATCATCTGAACAGTGGTAGACATGCCTGCTCTATCCAACATCTTATGCTGTGGTCCTGGAAACAAATAATATGCTATCTTTTTAAATTTCCTAGTCATTTCCCCAGTCTGTTCCTTGCTGTACTTGTTCTCAGTTTAATGCTGGCTTTTTTCCCCTATCAAATGAGATCATTTGGAGTACCTTGGCATGTACTGTGATTTAATAGTCATTAGCTGGGTTTTCTCTATGGACAAAGAAAAGCTGGCACGGCCAGAACTCCCAGGGTCCCTCTCTGATTTCTCTTCTCCCTCTGAGCCTAGTTCCGGCTTTTTAGCAGCTGGGGTCTCATCCATGTTCCCTAGTATTTGATGTGAGAGTTCATCCCTCTGTAAAAGACAGTACTTGTTTCTTTAAGAGCTGTACTCAATGATTTTGTAGCAGCTCAGATGGCTCAGGCTAAGTGAGCTGAATCTGAGTCTGAACACAAATTTTCATAGATAAACCACACTTTCTATGGTTCTTAGTCCTTACTGTTTTGTTTTTCACATGTACATCGAAGTTGTGCTGGAATTTGCAAGTTTAATTCTTTGTAACAAAATGTTAAAATGTGTCAGCTTGGTGAGTGAATTGCCACTTGCTTTCTGCTAAGCATAATCATCAGGTTTGGCCCCAAACTCAAACTTTGTTCCCAAGTACTTCCGCATTTTGATCTGGGACAAATCCAAAATCCCCCGAGTATCTCTCTCGATTTTGGTTGAGAAGACATCAGGCTTTGCCAAGAGCAGTGATTTTTTTTTCTTTATCAAGTTGCAATGCAAGAGGTGACAACGTCTTTGGAACAAATAATTCTGTGAGACTTCTGCTAATGCAGTGGCAGCTGGTTTTCAGAGTTACCACCTTTGCTAGCACCCTGGGTTGTTCTTGCTGCCAAAGCAGTTGCTTGATCCACGCCTAAACTCTGGTGTAAAGCTTGCCACTGTATCCAAACTACTGCTTCTCAGTGTACCTTTGCCTGTGTTATCACATCACTACTGGTCTCTCGTATTTCCGAAGTGGAGGGGAGGGAAGGAGAGAGGAGGAACCTCTATCAGTGTGACCAGCTTAATTCAGTATATGCTCAATAATGCACTCTGTCGCTGTAGCGGGCTATTTATTTTGAATGTTATTATTGCTGTTCATGGAGGCATAGCTGAAATACTAGCTTCGGCATTATTAAATGTTAATAGTTGTAATTACTATTAAGTGCTAATAGTTGCAAAAAATGATAAGCGCTTACTAGCTGTATAATGTTTTACTGGGAGGATCGTATGCATCAGTATTATTTCCTATGTGTCTAAATAATCCATAGGTTACTCCAAATAAAAGAATAGGAATAGATGTTTGTAACCTAAGTATGCCTAGGGGAATGCCAGTATTCCTCCAGAAATTTTGCACATGTATCCAGACAGCCTCAAACTCTAATACTCAATGATTCTTCAGGTCCCTGAAATATTGACTGATATGTAACAGAAGATAGTAAGGTTTGTTCAAAAATCTTGAGTATTCATTTAAGTCTAACAGTGGTTGATTCTGTGAGTAATTATTGAAATCCAAGTGTCCTTGCTTTTTTATGGAGGAATTCAGCATTACTGGAAAACCATTTACATCAGCTCTCACTCTTCCTGCATTGTGCCTGCATTGTGAACAGGCCAGATGGTGCTTTGCTGCATGTGAGCACAGCAATAATTGCAGTTCTTAAAGAGAATGACTACATTTTGCAGCATGACACCAATTTTAGATGAAAATGAGGCCTAGTGTATTAACAGACATAAGCGGAGTGAAGCCATGGCCCACAGAGGGGGAGTGGACTTGCTTTCTGGCTATTCCCTCCTATTATTCCTTATGTTCATTAACAAATTTCTATGTAAATTAGGGCTGTTTGAAGAGATGTTTCTGTGAGGTGAGGTTGCAGAAATTATTCCCTCTCCTTGGCAAGGCTGTATGTTTCTGACAAATTTCTTACAGTATTATGAAAAGGTATTAAGCATAATAGATATAAGTCTGTGCTTTGAAATGAAAGGTTTGATTGGTAGGCTGGAGGTAATTTTGCTGCCGCTTACCCCTTATCACTCAGTCAAAAATATTTGTTTCTTAACTCTACACAAAGTTGTTTCTAGTCTCCAACTAATTTGACCAACTTTACTATTAAGTGCATTTCCATGCTTCTACTCTGCTAGAAATCTCATTAGTCTCCTGGTCCACTCAGAAATTAATAAGCATCCATTCTTGCCTCCCTATCCTGCTCTTTTTCTACTTTATTCTTCTTGCTAGGATGTCTTTTCTCCTCTGTCCCTTCTGCTTGAAATTGTAGTGTACAGCTGCACGATCCCTCTGCCTCTGCTGTCCTCTCTTGAGGTCCCAGACCTGGACTTTGTGGATGGGAAGGGAGGAGATGTTGGAGACAGGTTGTCAGTTTTAGCAGACCTTAATAGGAAAGGGATGGAGAACTGGGGAGAGGAAGGGGGCTGGGGTGGTAGAAGGTTGCTAGGGATTAGGATTCCATCTGCCACTCTGTCATCTGTCCTTACCCTTGTCCTGGGCTACCAGGGCTCCCCTTCTTTTCTGCTGTTGAAAAGAAGGAAGAAAGCATAGGCTTTTGTTTGTTTAAAAGCACAAAAGAAAGAGGGAATTAAGCTCATTAGGCCTTCCTTATTAGTCACTATTGACTGTGGGGAGTAAGCTTGAGTAAATGAAGGCTTGCAAAACGGGTAAAATCATTCAGTAGGAGCAGTTAAGGGGAAGCTGAAAGTCTGTCTTTCTTTTCCACAAATTTGAAAAATACTCAAAGTAGATGATTTTACATCAGAGTATCAAAATTAAAATCTGACACATGAACAACTAATTGTATCACCAGTTGCTTGGTTCCCTCTGATTGTCGAAAGAATCAAAATGCTTTTGAAACAATTTTGAGTCATGCTTGGGTTGGCTTTGTTGTATGCGTTACAGACCTGGATTGTATATTGCAGTATGAATTCTAAGAGTAAATTTGTTCCTTTATGTGAGTGCTCTGAAGTAATATATATGCATACATATGTCTGAAGTACATGTGTTTAGTAGGATGTTGTCTTATTTGAGAGCCAAGTTTCTAGTTTCTTGCTCCTGGCTTTATCTTTGAGCAATGCTGTGATAGAAAATAGACGTGATTCTGCGTTGTCTGCTCTGATTAAAAAAAAAAAATGAATTTAATCATAGAAAAAGAATTCCTATTGATAAGTTACTGGATTGACCGTACTTCGTCAGGCTGGGTACTGAGGGTGCTTCTTAACGTAATCTTTATGATACAGGATGTCTTGATGCAGGACATAAATAATTTGTTAGGATATTTTGGATGTACCAAATAGGCAGGATTTGACAGTGAAATGGTACAGGGTTTCAGATAAATGCAGAAAACAGGTATAGGTAGCCTAAAAATACACAGAGGAGCTACTCACACCTGTTATTGCCGCTGTTTTGGCAGCTGCTGCTACTAGTGACCACTCTGCAAACCAAAGATTTTAACAGGAAAAATTGTCTTGGGGAAGCAATAATTAGTACATTCTTAGCACATTAACATGCTTGATGAATACCAAGCGATGTAGCAACCAGAGTGATGTATTATTAGCCTTCCTCTGCCTCTCACCGTGCCTGCATGTTATTGCACAGGATGACAAGTCCAAGAGCATTTGAAGGGATGGGAACACCTTCTTCAAACCACAATCCCTCTGTTTGCCCTGGCCATTAGTTTAGAAAAGTGATTGTACAGCTTATACAATCTCAGGCAGCAACTCATGCAAGCCTGGTGCGATGACCAGCAAGTGCAAGGGTCGTGATGCTGGGTCACGATCACTAATAGCTCTAGTGCTGTCATTCTGTGTCTGATGGTGTCTTACAAGGTGCTGGCAATTTTTTCTCTGGTGTGTATGTGGGAACCTTATTTCCATAAAAAATTCTGTTAACTTGGGATGGCAGTGGCAGGTCTCTTGCAAGTAGGAGATGTAGAAAAAGAAAATGGGCACTAGATTGCATCCCATAGGCAGCATTATGTTTTTCCTCTCATTTTGAAACTAATCACTTTTAAAAATTTAGTATGAGTTAATTCCTTCTGATATTCTTTGAAATTATGAGCATGAGTGTGGATCATATGAGCTTTATTGTATTTTTACACAATTTGCTTGCTCTTGAAGGAACCAGTTTTAGTGATGACATTTTCACACAGTGCTTTAAGACAGATGAGAGAAAACAGACAGTTGTTTACAGTACTTGTAACAACACCTTCACTAATATGTCTCATTTTTTAGTATCCTTTTATGTGCATGTCTAAAATTAAATTAGATCTCCATTACTAAAATTAGAGTCATTGGATTAGAAGTGCTTTTTTTTTTCTGATCCTTAACTGAATGAAAGGAGCTTCTTTTGATAAAACTATTATAGAATTAAATGCTCTACAGCTCATCTCCTGAAATCTTATGGATGGAGTATTAACTTTATTAAATGTGCCAGACTGAAAACACCTTGAAAGGTGGGACAGAATTTCCTTAAGAGGCAAGTAAGGTTTATCTGAATAGGAAAGATTATGCATTCAGCCCCAGTATTACCCACACATACTGGATTATTTTTTTTTTAGGTAGCCTTTCCTCTCCATGTCACAGACAGAACTCCTATTGTATTCAACACAAGTTTTTCTTGTTTAAGGCAACATGCTTGTCATAAACTTCAGTGGATTACACTGGCACTTAATACAAAGCTTGTGCATAAGTATTTTTACTAATTGGGGCCACAGCATTCAGTATCATTGAGCTCTGGAATCTTACGGACTTCAGGAATAAATCTACTTCTTGGCACTACTGCTCAATATATGCATTTTGTATGATTAAGTATTTGCATGTTTCTAAAATGCTTTCTTTTCCAATCCATAAATTATCCATAACTGAATCAGAGCCAGGTTCATTTCTGCTGAGGTTTCTGCACCAGAGGTATTGACTGAATCTTTAGTAGAAACGATGTAGGGGAAGAGCAACAATCCCAAAAGCATCTATGCCTTGAACAGGTCTGAGCTTGAGGGTTGATCAGAAACATCAGAAAACAGGATCCAAACTTCACATTTTGCTATGAGGTATGTACTGTTAGCTAGCAAGCAATTATTCTAGTATTGAAAACCAATTTCCTCTTTCTTAAAACCACAATAAATAGGTAAATTTTCCCATGGCTTAAAAGTAGTGAGAATAAGTGCCTTCAGAGCAGTTTAGTATGGCTTGCCCTTAGGAATCTTTCAAGGTTTTGCAGACTGTGAGTTCATTTGGTGTGAAATGGACTCTTCATGAGACCTTCTGTCTGCTGCTGGGAGGCCCCTGCCAAAGTGACTCTTTTTTGAGCTCTTTGTCTCGCAGTCTGCCAGTCCTATGCTCTGAGGCTATTGAGGGGCTGCGATGGTGTAGCAGAATGTAGGATGGAAAGGGCTTCTCTTTGGAAACAATTTAGTTCCTTACCTGTGGGTAATGGCATGGCACCACTGTTGGTCCCATTGGGGTTTCATCTGGACAAGGTATGTTCAAGAAGTGCCTTAGTTCTCCCCACTTTTTACAGGTGGGAGAGCACTGCTGTGAAGTGCCAGACCTCATTTCTAAACTATTCATCTAATCTTGCCAAAGAGCTAGGGATCAATTTAAGAGGACTACCCTTATGTGTAGATAAGCTTATTATGTATCTGTATCTGCCAAATCCTGCACGTACCCTAACATTCAAAAACTGAAAGTAAAGAGAATAAAAAGTCATTTCATTGACAGCATTTCAATTGGTGAATATTTGTTGGGTTGTGAAATTTATACGTCTTTGAATTTATCTGTGAACTTTACTTTGAGATACGTAAGTGTAATCAGCATTCACTCTCCTCAGAAGCAAAGTGGCATAGGAGGGAAAGCTGGTGTTTACATTTCTTTCCGACCTGGAGAGGAGTATCTTTGAAAAATGCTAAGGCGATATTTGCGGGTTTTGTGACCTTCTTTTATTAGTGCCTGTTCAAGCTGATACATCTTGTATGTCAGCAGTTCGCAAACTTACCTGTTCTTGACTTTTTCCTGCCTTCCAGCCTGGAAGTGCTGGTGCAGACTGTGTAGTGGTGTCAGTCTCCTATGGAAGAAGCCCAGAAGAGAGCAAGGAGCAGGAGCATTGAGATAAAAGCCTCATTTGCAGCAGGATCAAGAGCAAGTGGGGCTGTAGAAGTCATGCTTCACAGATTATATAAAGCAAGTCTTCAGGGCTTGAGAATACGCTTGTAGAAAATGTGTTTAACGTGAAAAGCAGGCAGACCTAAACATAGGTCAATCAAGTGTAGCACTCGGACTATGTAGGTGTAGTTTTAGACTGAGTCTATCTTATTCTAATTTTACATATGGTTCTAAGTAATAAGCTAGGTTATGGTTTAAAGCTTAGGCAAACTGCTGATCACAGAAAGTGAAGTTGTTCCTATCATTTCTTTTTAGGTTGGAAGGCTCTTTAAGTGGTAAAGGCTAGTCAAGTTCACAGAGGAGGATGTGACTGGAAACATTTCCTTGTGTGCAGTGAAGCACTGAACTGAAGAGGAAGTGTTTGAAGGGTGGATAAATGTGTGCGTGTATATTTAGCCAAAACCTCTGTGACAAAGGGAAGCAGGGACTGGAAGGATTGCCAGGATCTCTGCACGCAGCAGTGGTGATGGAGGAGTCAGCTGCGTAGAATAGGTATACCCAAACTTCTGTCCAGGCTGGGTACTGAGAATAGGGTCTGACCTCAAAAAAATCTCTTATATGCCCAATGGCATTTAAACATCAGTACAAATTAACAATTTAAATAGTACTATTTTTCACATATATTTAGTAAAGCTAGCAAAGCTTTTGCAAATACAACATTTTAACTGACCTGCAAAATCTGTGAGGTCTGTAGCAATACACTTGCTTTTCTCAGTCACTGAAGGACATAGACTCATAGAATCAACTAAGTTGGAAAGACTATTTAGATCATCAGTCCAACCTTTACGTCAGGACTGCAAAGTCCACCACTAAAGCATACCACTGAGGCCCTCATCTGCATGGTTTGTGGACACTTCTGAGGATGGTGATTCCACAACTTCCCTGGGCAGCCTGTTCCAGTGCCTGACTACCTTCTCTTTGAAGAAATTTTTCCTAACACCCAGTCTAAACCTCCCCTGGTGCAGCTTGAGGCTGTTACCTCTTGTCCTATTGCTTGTTACCTGGGAGAAGAGACCAACCACCTCCTCTCTTCATCCTCCTTTCAGGTAGTTGTAGAGAGGAATAAGGTCCCCCAAACCTCCTTTTCTCCGCACTAAACAACCCCAGCTCCTCATCAGACTTTTTCTACAGATCCTTCACCATCTTCATTGCCCTTCTCCAGACCTGCTCCAGCACCTCAGAGTCTCTCTTGTAGTGAGGGGCCCAGAACTGAGCACAGGGTTTGAGGTGCAGCCTCACCAGTGCTCAGTACGGAGGGATGATCACTGCCCTCGTCCTGCTGCCACACTACTGCTGACACAGGCCAGGATGCTGTTGGCCTTGGCACAAGCTGGCTCATGTTCAGTGCCTTTCAGTCAGCACCCCCAGGACCTATTCCACCGAACAGCTTTCCAGTCATTCTTCTGCAAGCATGTAATTGATCGATGTTGTGATCAGTTTCTGAAGGAAATGAGTGTTGGAGCTGCAGGGGAATTAAAAATACAACTTCAGTTTTGTTAATTTAGGTATATAAGTAGGGCTTCCCAAGACAAAGGGGTTGAAAAGGTATCCTGTGAACTTAAAAACACTGTTTACAAATATAATGTTCTGTTTATTATCTATGTAATGAATTTATAAAGAAAACTTTCTGACTTGTGGATTGTTTATTTGAGGGGAAAAAAGCTCACTAACTTCTTAGGAAATGCAGTGTTTCTGGAATGCTTGGATCAGCATATATAAAACTGGTTTTCAAGAAATTTATTCCACTTAACTTCATTAAAAGAAATTTGAGCATCTGGCAGTGTAGTAGCAAAATCTATAGTGCATTTTGCTTCAAAATGCAGCTGAATGCAATCTTCCCCCGATATGTGTGAGGAGTATGTGATAGCTATATCACTTATTTCTACATTACTCATTTTGACAGATTAACTTTGTGATGTGAATTTTCTGTGGAATGAATCTTTTTGTAAACGTGTCCTTAATAAATTAGAAGTTGACTAACAGTCAGTGATGACTAAATTACAAGGTAGGAAATACTAATATGACAAGAATTCACACACCTTAAGCGTGATTTGAATTTGTGGTCTGTTTGCATATGTTGCTGTTAGCAGCAAACCAGCCAAAGAACAAACAATCCACCTCCTAAGTATATTTTTGCTAGTTTCCAGAATAATTGATGTCAAGTAAAGAACTGCACACTTCTGTTTTCTAAAAGCAGTTTTGCCCTCACATAAGAAAAAAATCCCATTTAATTAATACATCACAAAAGCAAAAAACCAAATATCCATCAGTGCTTTTGTTAGTCCTTGTTATTTGGATTTTAAGTCATTTGTTGTCTTTCAAGTATCATTTACTCCATATGTAGATCATTTTCTGTCTTACAGCACCAAGCTCATATATATGCTAAAGGCAATATTTGACATATAAAAATTAATGTAAGAATAAAAAAACTTAAACCAGCAAGTTAAACCAGGGCTCAAAAAATGCAAAGGAATGATAAGGTGTTGCATTGCACTTCAGAAAGCAAAGAGATTTGGCTTTTTGTTTGTTTTTTTTCTTTAATAATGAACATATGTCAGACAAGGCTTTTTTCCTCTTTAAAGCTATAGTAGGATTAGCAGGAAAGGTAGTGCCATTCAAGCAATGTATATGCTAATTTCTGAACACTTGAATTTTATTCCTTTTTCTGCTTTACTATGTCTTCTCAGTTGATTAGTAATAAATTACTTTTAAGCCAGGGCACAGGGGACTATGACACAGAATAAAATGCAGGGTTGACAGGCTCATTTATTGGTTTAGCACACAAACATGTTGGGCATATTGTCATTAGTCATCTTGAGTTTGGAGTTCAGATCAAAGAGATGCTTGTCAATGCATTTCCAAAAGGATGCGTTATTCATTTCCATAACGATGCTGGTGGTGATGGCATGCTCACTAGAAGCTATGAAAAAATTGGAACTTCCTCTTTGTTCTTTTTTTGACATGGAATATATGGTTTATGCAACTAGGTCCTATGGTGTTAAAATTAATGAATAATTGTACATTGTTTTCTAGGTAGAAGCAAGTAGAAAGCACACTTTTCAAAACACCTAGCTCTGCCCACACTTTGTTGAGTGCATTACCGAAGAGAACATACAATGTGTTGAGTGGATGAGCCTCATCTGAATGGGCTTTCTGTGGCCACAGCTGGTCATAATAGGGTGAGAAAACTGGGATGCTGAGGGAGTATTGGGCCCTTGTTGATGGCATAGGCCCTGGCACATCTGTCCAGCGTCCTTAGTGCTCTCCTGTTAGAGAAGGGCAGAGTCAATGAATTGCTATAGAATGATGACTCCAAGTAAGCCTTGACTAGGTGACAGTTCCAGAGAGGTTCTAGAAGGATTCACAAAATGTATGTAAATATATGTCATATGGGAGAATCTGAAACCCCAGAAAATTAATTTCATCCTCTCTCCCCACCCCAAGAGAAAATGTTCTAGCTTCTTTTCTGTTCTACTTTCCAGCATGAAGTGTTCTGACCAACGTGCAGGCAAAGATATGGTCAGTGATAGGAAGCGGTGATGCCATCAGAAAACATTTAGTACATGGTCTTTGAGAAAAAAAACCCCACAACTTTAATTTCTCAGAATGAAGATTCCTTGCCAAGGGAGAGGAAGAAGTGGCTGCAGACTGAATTGACTGAGGAGGAAGAATCCTCATAAAATCCTCACAGTGTTTTGTTAAAGGACGTTTTAAAAGGTCTGATTCCGCAGCTTTTCAGTGGCCACAAGACTCACATGGAGTTTACCTTTGGGGCGTTAAATATTGTTGTGAGTTAGAACTGAGCAGTCCTGTATATGCACTTTACCTGACCTGCGTGCCATAGATTATACTTTATCAGTTTTATTTGACTTTCAAAAAAACCCTGGCTAAGTGAAGTAAACTTTTTAATACACATTCAAATATATAAAATAAATTCTGTCAAAATCAAACTCTCTTTAGGTAAAATTCTGTGAAGTCTTTTTCAAACTATTTGAAGATCATATCAAATTCTGTCTTCTAATCTTTGTATTTAGCACTTTGTATCTTAGTTTATTTGTTTTGATGTCAACATTTTACTACCACTGAGCCCACAAAAATTTTCAACTAGCAAAATTAGTTTCTTCTAATAATGAAAACTTTTTTTTTTTCCTCCTCTGTAGAAGCACATAATCAAAAATTGATTATACCAAACTAACTACAAATTTCCATGGGAGCTTGAATCTGAAGAATTCCCAATACAGAGAATGGAAATCAAGTGCAGCTAGATCAATGTGATTCCTGTTTGTAGGTATTTATACAAGTAACAGGAACTAGGCTATGCTAATAAGCAAGTCAGCCTTTGAAGTACAAAGCATATGCAAATGTGTTAACCAAAATTTGGAGCTTGGAATGTAATTGAGGGAGCAGGAGAAATACTAAGGAGGCAGAAAAGTTACAGGACTATGGCCCACTTTCCAAGTGGAATTTATTGAGTTTTCTGAAGTCTGTGTCCCAAATCTTTTCTCATTCTTCTGATTGTAATTTCAGTTGATAAGCAATACTGTAAGCTATTGGAGTTCATGGATAGATGTTTTGCATGTTAATGCTCATACATTCTTCCTGCTGTTTATGTAAATAAGGGACTTTTGCATTTACCTTTGCATTGCTTAGATCTTAACAAGCACAGCATTTCAACATTTTTAGGAATGTTTAAACAGCTAATTTTGCTCCTTTATTTCTCTTAACTTCTTTCCAGCAGCAGCACTGAGCCAATATGCTCAATAGCTTTAAGTGGAATTTGAAGGAAAAGGCTGGTACAAACCTAGGGGTATGGAGAAATGAAAGATGAACAGATGGAGTTTAAATATTAGTAAAATGGAAAAAATTACTTGTGAATGGATGTAACTCTTTGTTGAAGAATAAACCAATAGAAAGAGTGGAGACAAGGCAAAAATAGCTGGGCAAGAAGGGAAATTTTGAACAATTGAGTAGTAGCAGAAAGGGGTAAATGAAATTAAAGAAGAAATCTATTTTTTTAGTGGCAGGAAGCAGGTATTTACTTTTGAAGCATCCCAAGCCCATGCTGGCTTTTTCTGTTTGTTGGGGGCTTTCTGTGTTTTAGTTTTTCTTTAAAATCTACAAGTGCTTTGGCTGAAAGTTGTATGTTTCCTTGTGCCCAAATCTGAAGTTTTAGGGAACATGCTGCAGGAGGTAGTTGCAGAGTAGCCCTGCTTGCATAAATAATGGGAGTTAATGAAGGTGAATACTCTGTAATGTGGGATAGAGTTCATTGTTCACTATCCAGAAGATGAAAGAAGTTATTCTGGCAAAATAATGTTTGTAATACGCAAACCCAGTAGTGGTGTTGTTCATACAAGCAGCTGTTGCAGCCTTAGACTGCATATGTGTAAACCCAAAGATAAGGTTTGAAGAAGCATTTTGAGAGTGGTACCAGACTGGGTCAGAATAGGTGCTTGAGTGCTGACATATAGCTTCAGGTTTCTTTAGTGCTTTGACCCATACACCACTGGTAGAATTTAGTGACAGATTTTAAAGCAACATCTGACTGCAGTGAAGGGAATGGCTGAGGAGCTATGCCTTTGATATATTAGTCACCTTAGTTTTGCAAGACTGTTAATGACAAAAGAGTGGTGTTTTGGTTTACACTGTAAAGTTTAAAGTTTGTTATAACACAGTTGGGGGGGGGGGGGGAAACAAGGAAAAAGAAAAAGAAAACAATAA